>JANTFA010163181.1:0-10185 GCA_026413405.1 Phytosciara flavipes
AATAGAGAGAGAGAGTTCTATCAAAAAGTTAAAAATAAATTTCATTTTATTTCGGATTGCATCATAAAACCATATGGTTGATGGGTATAATAGAAATGATATTACGTTGCACAGTTCAGCAACGTGTATTCAATGACGGATCGAATCCTTTTTAGCAAAATAATAAATGCAGAACGACGAAGATACCAAAAAAAAAAACCTTAAACGAAATTTGATTTATTACAACGTTGCTCAAGTTCTGTGTGTACACGTTGTCTGTACATACCTACGAACGAATGAATGAAAATTTAACTTTTGAAACATTTGTCATTTTTAAATTTAATCACCAAAGTCTTTCGAAAACTCATTAACCACCCGTGTTATTGGCAACTTCAATTAACTAAATTTAAATATATTGACTTGCATGTGGGAACGTTCACGAATGACGTGACGCCAAATTGCAAGATTTTGTGACACTCCTTCTATCCTGAACCATACGTTGTATAACATTCAGATATTACCCTTAAGTATGACGTCACCATTAACAACTCAATAGGGTAGTGGTTAACTCGTTTGCTTTCCACTACACGATCGAATTGCCAGTGCGAGGGTTCGAAACTCAACCGCAACAGAAAGAATTTGTATACAAAACACAGCCGACTGAATCTGGTTCAAATCTGGTGTGGTTGGATTCAGTGCTGTCACACGGCTCAACGGTCTTACAGAGTTCATGACTCGGTGAAGACATCGTTTTCAGTCACCAGTATTCTACTCCTACTGATTTCGTTCCTAGTACACTATATATCCCTTAGGTTAGTCGCACAATTTACCACTGAGCACTGTAAAAAGAATTCGTTATGGATGGATCTTGAAAAATTAGCAAAAATGGTAAAATAACCATCCGCCTATGTTTCTGGCGGAGTGATGAAGTTATTGTCATTACGCCACCATTACACTTAATCATATGGTACTCCGCTTGCTTAAGTGTAATGCTGAAAATTTTCCGTCACGAAAAAACTTAAAGAACAAAAGCTAATTCTGTCATCGAAAGAACAATCGGCATGATCAAATGCGAACAAACCATGAGAATCAATGACATTAGCGCTAGCTTCTCATTACTGACACAAAGGAGTCTTGAAATCCCCTTCCCTCTACCCCGTTTGGTACGATTTCTATTACCAGTTAAAGCGTGACGTCCCCCTTAAAGCGTGCCGGCATTTGTGTACGGTCCCTTTGAATGCTCTTGTATATAAATCGAAAATTAATTTTCATATTAACATAGCTTTTTGGATTCAGCACTTAAGTGGAGATGTGTAAATGAGACTACCGAAAAATTTCCTATGCCAGCAGTTGATTGCCATATAAATATTATCATCAATTTAGCATTTAACATTTCAATGGTCTATTAAATTATGGGATTAAGTAAGTAAAGTAAATACGCTTTTCAAGTGCACTCATATAATACATCACAACCAGACATGCTCACTGCTCGACATAAGAGCAATTTCTGGATCACATCCAAGAAATTTACAGATCGATTTTATTGTAACTAACTTTCCTATAGTATGCTATCGATCCCGCATACACAGTGCTAAAAGCACGGCTTAATGCTGGGATGATTGTGTGCGCGCAAGCAAAACCACGTTTTGTAATTAGAAAGTGTGCAATCCGAGCAATGATTCACCCAGTCTGTTTGTTTATACGATTTGGGAATGGTAAAAATGAAAATAAAATTGGAAGGACATTGGAATGTTACGATGAATTGGACCTGTCCCATCGATATTTTTTCGTCAATGTTCTTGTCAAATCATTTTTGATTGTAAGATTTGAAGGATTTGTCATTGTTCGAAAATAAAGTTTAGCATTGGTGTGAATACGGTGGCGCTGTATTATCAGGAAAACTGCTACGAAGTTGACAAAAGAATGAAACATTTTGAGTTGATTCGTATCATTTTTACTGTCGTAATTTGCATAAGAAACATAACTTTTCTCAGAACAATAGAAATTCTTTTGTTCTGAAAAAACTTAAGTTTCTGATGCAAATTACGGCTGCTCGTGAAGATCTGAGTCTTGCATTTTAGTTTGTCAATTCAACTGTGCAATCAATGAATTCTAAAAGACTTGAAAAAATCCTTGCCCCAATTAACACATAGAACTGAAACTTTACTTCTCATTTTTGTCCATTCCACTAATGAGTTCCCTCCTTTCCCTTTACTGTCTAGAGAAATAGAAAAAATTCAAAATTTTTCCACCAAACTATTCCTCAAACTGAAGTGAAAACTTCGGCAACCCAGTCCTTTGAATGTATAAAGTACAACGTTTGGTATACTCAATGCGAAAAACCCCAAATTCGAGATGGCACGGCTACTGCTAGATATATCATACCACAACCTCTTGCTAAATGTGCAATGCCGTGTGTACATTTCGGATAGAGGAAAATTAAATATTCAAAACAAGTCTACGCTCGTTAGGTCAAGATGAAAATTTTTATGAAGCAAAATGTGAAACACTTTTTTTTCGTGCAGTAATATGGGTCAGTTGCAGAACGCCACAAGCTACATCACTGCATACTTCTTCATAAATTGCATTACTCTGATTATGACTTAATGGAACTGCAACATTTTTACTGAAATAAATTTTGTTCTTTTCGTTTCATGCATCTCTTTTTCATGTCATCATCAGTCATGTCATACACCAAGCATTGATTTATTAGCCTGTCCAATTATACCATTGGACCATAATCTTAAGCTTGATTAAGCTGTATACTGCATTCAAATCATATGCCCGGTATTACAAACAACAACAACGAAAATAGAAGAGCAAAACGAACAATATCAAATGCATCCAAGAACAAGAAGTAGATGAGACGTTAATAGAAAAACACGAAGAATTACTGACCCAATTTCGTTACCATTTTCTAGTTTGCAAATAATAAAAAGTATCAAAAGTTGAAATGTGAACGAAATTAAATTTTATGTACACAAAAGTCTGATGTTGTTCTGGTTACATATAATGCGTCCAACTTATCGTATACAAGCTAAGAGAAGTTGTGTGGCGAACGAACAGAACGTTAAACTGAAAAAACCCGTTGAGTCCTAGTTTCCTCGTTCATATAAATTCGATTTTATAATTAGATATTGGCGCTTAGCTTAGCATATAGGAAAAACTTGTGTGTCGGTTACAAAATGCTAGTTGAAGATTTATTTCGTTCGCATTCGAACGTTCGAAACAAACCAAGAGAATATTCGTAACGAGATTGTTATGATTACGTTGTTTTATAATGTTTTCAAATGAGCGGTCGATGAATTGCTTCGAGGTGTAGTATGTTGTTGTGCTTTGGAAAACCTGCCGATGAACATATTAACGTTACAACAATAACATCTACATAAATCTATATTTACACATTGGTGTGTGTCAGTGGCGTATTAACATTGCCCAGGGTGCTGGAGCAGATGGCTCGCTGAAGAGTGAAAAATAGAAAAATTTGAAAGAAGAAAATCGAGAAATGTCTTGCTCGCGATGACCGAGTCAGCGCTGAAAAGTGTGAAAGTTGATCGTTTTGGAATTAGGAAAACGTAGAATTTCCTCGCTCGCTCCACTCGCCATCACAGCGCTGAACAGTGAGAAATACAACGTTTTGATAGAATAAAATCGAAGAACTTCCTCACTCGCTCCGCCCGCGATCAATTAATCAGAGCTGAACAGTGATAGAATAAAATCGTGGACTTTCTCGCTCGCTACACTCGCGATTACTTCACAACATTTGATGCCCCAAGGCGCTGGAATCCAACCCGCCACTGACTGGTGTGTATGGAGTCGAAAGCCAGCAACAATAAATTAGATGTAAACGTACACTACACGCGAATTGAGATGTACTCAATTCGATATAAATGTACGTGGCAGAGACGAGAGGCTATAATAAAATCGGTGTGTGTGTTTTTGCTCAAATTAATTTTTTTCTTCTGATATTCAATAAACACACAAGCGTGTAAATATTCGTACACCTAAAATACAAATTACAAGAACGCAATAATACCGAAACGAAACGATATAATAATTCACATTGAATTGAACTGGCTGTTTTTGTTGTTGCTTTATCTCGAAAAATATTAAAAGAAATTGTGGAAAAAGAACAAGCAAAAATTGTTTTTTAAACAGAAAAAGTGCAAATGAAATAAATTTTGAATGTCCATAATAAAATGTGGACGTCCACGTAAACATATTAGACTGTTGGAATCTGCTAGCGTGTCTCGTTTATTATGTTCCTTTATGCGTTACACGAAATGAATTATTGGTTTTTGCATATCCTTATTGGTGTGAAGATCCCAGAAGAATACACAATTTACTTCGCTTGTTCCTTCTTTTTTTCTGGTTTTATGAGCAAGTGGAAATGTGGGAAACGATTACATTGAATTACACTCAGTTGGACAATAACGTCTTGATTAGAGTTTATCGACCCGGTTTTTTTGATGGTTCTATTGATCCTTTGTTTCCTTACTTTCCATTTAGTTTTTTGCTTGATTCTATTGGTCTGTCGATCTTTATGCCTCGAAAAACAATATCAGGTGCAGACAAAGTCAAGCTGATTTCAGATTTCCAAAGAAAAAATTTCATCCGTTTAGACGAAGTATTCGTTAACATTAACAACACGCCTCTGTTCTATTGTTTGAAAACATCTGTGATCTGTCAAGTAAACAAAAGCAAGGATAGAAACGTTTTCCAAAAAGAATGAAATTAGTTTAAGAAACGTTAGGCATCTGTTAGCGACAAGGACGACGTATAAAAAATGAACTTGAGCTGTGATTAGTCTATCTTTAAATAGAAGAATGATGTTAACACAAATGAAGTAGAAGACTCAGTATCGAGTACACGTGACATTTTTAACAAAAGAAGTAGGAGATTCTGGTTCAATTACGCGTTCGTTGTTTCTGATGAGGTGTTCATAGAAGAATTTGTGTTAACACAAATGAAGTACTAGAAGATTTGGTATCAAAAGTATGTTTTTTAACAAAAGAAATAAAGGATTCTATTCCAATACGTTTGTTCCTTGTTTATGTTAGCTCTTTCTTACCGAGATGTCCGATGTTTGATTAAATCAAAAAAAAATTTAACTGTCGACCAATAAATTAAAATTTTTATTTGGTGGCAATCGAAAAAGAAAGTGCGTTGCGTTGTCGCCAGCTGAAGAATTTTTATTTTCAATAAACATATCGATTCAGACATCAGAGTGCATCATTATTTATCTTTCTTATGTTTAATATCAGTCTTTGTTTCATCCTGTTTACCCAGACCCCAGACACCTCGCTTCGAAATTAATATGAGAAAAACTTTCGGATGAGATACAGAAAAGAATTGGCACCAACTGAAATGATGGCACTATAACCTGCCATTATTTATCGAACATTTAAACAATCTCTTGATTTTATTGTTTATTTACATTTCATTGAAGTGAAGAAAAAAAGTTTTCCTCTCTACTTTAGTTTAAGTTTATTTGTTCAAAAAGTGGATTTTTCGATTTCATTTCAAATATTGAAGCATCAAATTTTTTTGGGCGTTTTATTTCGGACTGCTCCACATTTTTTCTCTTTCTTTTCAAATGAACAAAACGCTTCACATTTTACAGTCGCTGAATAGAAGAGGGCAATAAAAAAAGAATTTATTTTCCATAAAATGTGGAGACCCAGTTCTACGGAATAAATAAAAATTAATTTTAACATTTAACGACTCAACGGACTCGAATATTATATGTTTGTCACTCTTCGGAATAATTTTCTTCTTTATTATTTATCGGAACGACATTATATCTGCCTGGTAGAATATAGACAACGGGGACAATGGGAGATCGAGAGCGTTATATTCATAGAATGAAGTGACATGATGTCATGGAGCAATGTTATTACTTCCACTGAGATATTGTTGACATGGTCCAATAAAAAATCGTGTTAATGATGGTCATAGGTTTTACTTTGACGCTCTCTGTATCAACCTAAATTGGTTTTTCTATTTTCTGTCCGATATAAATTTCGATTGACACAAATTAAATTTTTTTTGGGTCAGAGGCAGATTTCATCACAGTTTTTGTTGTGTACACACACAAAATGAGTTAATTGAGGTATGGGATGGAAGGAGTGTTTTTAGGTAGATCGAAGTTTTTTAAAGCTTCAGTGAGAATTGGGTGTACAAATTAGAAAAATTGAGTGAGGAAAGCTTTTGGACTATCCTCAAATGTCGAGAAATTCTGAGATGTTTAACGTTGCGCTTTAGTGACGGACCTTTACAGTACTTATGAGCAAGTGTTGTGGTAGGTAGCGTGCTTCTGAACATGTAATCAACAGTTCGTTGCAGATGAGTACCTGCCACAAATTTATTCATCTTTGATCGGAATCTTATCGCACTTTTGTTCGTAATTTGTGTAACTGTTTGTATTCAGACCTGACGGAAGTCTTTGCCTTGGATAAGGCTAGTAGGCAGGACGAATTCTATGAGCGAAAAAACTCTTTGGGCTACAGGGCGGCTAAGTTTGACGACTAAATGATAGTAATAGCAGGTCGCAGTGTAGGGATGCTTCGTGGTTTCGTTCCGTTTTAGTTGATACCCAAACAGGAAAGTCTTACGAATGAGGATACACCTGGTTCGGATCCAACAGTTTGGTTGAACACTTGATAGTGTATGGGCGTAAAGCAAGAGGTCATGTCATATTCCAGGGGTTCAACTGTTCAGGTGGTGTCCACGCGATTTATGACTCTTGTACAGAGTCGGCAATGTGGACAGGTTTTTGGGTGAAGAAGATGTCATAAACGGGGCCTCTTGAAGTATTACAATGATGAGTGGATACAGAGAAGGACCCGCTCGTGATTTGTGAGTATCGAGCTCATCAGAGCTCATCCGCTCAAATCTACACGAGTTTTTTTATTGTCTGAGGAAATGTTCGTCAGTATTTGAAATTTGATAATGCGCATAGCCCCCAGTTCAATAACATACCATTCTATCAAATGACGCTGCTAGCTGAGCTGATATGAAAAGGTTGTGTTATCGTCAATCACATTATGAGTGGATGTTATTGAACTACGTGAGGTATATTACTCATGTCACCGTTAAACTTTAGGTCTTTCAAAGAATGTGTGCCAACGTTTTTGAAGTCAACTGCTCAGACGCTTCCTAATTTACATGACAACAGAAAAATTAATTAAAATGAACGAAATCGGTCTAATGAAAGTGAAAGTGTTATTGATTACGAAAGTTGGGCCGTTAATATTTTACTAAATCATTGTGAACGTCCATTGACAGACTGAAAAGTTGTGTTATCAATGCTTATTAATCACCCAGAAACTAATCAAAATCGAGTTCATTCAAACATCAACTGCTCCGGAAGCAAGGGCATATCAATGAATTTTTCTTTATGCCTCGTTGCTCGACACAGTTCAAGTTTTCCATTCGATTAACTTCTCCTCATGTCTACGAATTACCCGAACTTCATCGAATAACAAACAATAAACGCATCCATAGGAGAAACAGACACATCATATCAATCGATTTGGTCTATTACTCCTTCTGCCCATTTTTCATTTGAAAACAAATTCTTTGAACATCAGACAAAATTGATTCCATAAGACGTGACCGATGAACCGACGCAATATTGTACACCAAATAACATTCACGTCAATTACACTTGAGTTCATTTGAAATTTTTTTGAAAAGTTCAAAACGGAGAAACCTCTCTCTGGCGTTTATAAATTTCAACATCCCAGTCAATCATCATCACAATTTTCTACACCCAGTGAAACATCAAATTAATCAAACAAATCCCACCAGAATGTTTCGGTAAACTGTATGTAATTGAATTAAGCAAATTAATTACAGATTGGGTCAAAATAGAAGAGAAAATTGTATAAAAACAAAAGGAAAGTTTTTCTTTTCGTGCCTTTCGATCAACATATAAAACCATTTGAACACAGTCCGTACACAAAATCATGCACAACGTGCGCTTGTGCCGTGTTTTATTCTGGCAAAATTGTAAACTCATAGTAATTGTGCCTCAAAACAGAAAGACCGACCCGATGACGACGACGACGGCAACGTCAACGACATCATGACAAATGATTCAATTCGAAAATTGTCTAGCATAAAACACACATTTTATAACCCGAACCCGTATTGTGTAAGAAAAAAAGGAAACGAAATGACTGCAATGTTATTCAATTTATTGTTAACAAGAGGGACTTTTAGTTCTTCTCAAATTAATTGTTTAATGAATGGCTGGAATTCATGATTTATATTTAATAGAATGGAACGAGCGCATCAAATGATTATTATCATTGTTGATTTCTAACGTTC
Source organism: Phytosciara flavipes (assembly GCA_026413405.1). Classification (NCBI taxonomy): domain Eukaryota; kingdom Metazoa; phylum Arthropoda; class Insecta; order Diptera; family Sciaridae; genus Phytosciara; species Phytosciara flavipes. The sequence goes on from JANTFA010163181.1 coordinate 8,314, forward strand.
AAATGAGTTAAACTGAACCTTTAAATATTAATTCAAATCATTTGTAGGTAATGAGGAAAAGAAGAGAACTAAGACGTCTAAGATATTGAAGTGTTTCTGATTCTTCATAAACTTCGTATTGGAGTGTATTGGATAGACACTGAGTAGATATCGTGTAGATTATATGCTGGAAATCTAGTTTATACTTTTTCGACTGATCTTGTCAATTTGTGTTAATGAAGGTTGCCTTAGAAAAGTCTCACTTAGCTAATAATTGGAGTGAACGCATGCAATAATACGTGTACAATGCGTGTACGGATAACTGTCGTTATTTTAGCGGTCATTTGATAATTTTGATTTTCCCTCGTTTTGGTTAGAAATAATTTATCGCCTTGGATAATTTTTCGTTGTTTTGAATTTTTTTTGAGAATTCTCAGTGCATTGAAAAAACGTCTATTTATACCTTGATGCAACCTTGACCTACATTGTATTTTGAAAAAAGAGTAACATGTGTGCAGTCAGTTGCCTTGTTTTTGGAAAGTGTTGAAGCTGCCGAAATTGTAGTAGTGTTTGTAGTTCTTGTTGTCGTAGTGGTGAATGGGCGCACTCTTTCTGATAGCCACAATAAGTTGGGATTACCAGAGATGTTGAGATGGAGAGCATTTTGTTGTCTGCACAAACTGTACATTTATGCAAATTTAATGCAAAGTCAGTGGCCATCGGATTGGTCAAACGTCAAACCTCTCTCTAGAGACATTAGATAGCATTGAACAAAGAGGTACTTTCAAGTCATAGTTATTTTCAAGTGTGTTTGTATACGTTAGCAATGCCTTTGTTTGCAAAATTCTAACCGACAAGGTAAAATTGTTTGAATAAAACATTTTTTCTCGTTGTTCTGTGAATGCCTCTACGGAATGGTAATTTCTTGGTCAATTTTTTCGTCCGAAACAAAGGCTGCACTAAACGATCAAGCACTCGTTCGCAAAATCCTACAAATTTCCAATTCAAACTGATGAAGTGGCTGTACGGAATAGGCAATATCGGAAATGATTTCAGTACATGTCTCAATGTTGTTAATTATGATGACCTATGATTATGTTCATATTAGAACAAACAGCTGGTTGTAGAGGAGAGATTGATAGATCGTATACAAGTTCGACGAGTTTTTTTTTCTTTGTCTCAATGCAATACAATCATTATGATGTCATGTGGCATTAACTCTTCCTATGGTTGATAGAAAAAAATTAACAAAGTGAATGACTTGACTGATGTGTGTATGTTCATCGAGGGGGTTACCCACTGGTGGAATTTTTGGGGCAGAAATATAAAGGGATTGAGTGGAATTTTTGGAATTTTCTTAATTTGATATCAGAAGTGGGATTGCAAGAACCCATGCTAAGCGTACTATAAGCGAAGGAGCATCAAAGCCCCAAGAAGTATTTGACAAGTGGAAGAATATCCTTGAAGATCATGGGTTGAAAGTCAGTGAATCTAAGACATTTTGTGATCCACAAGCATTATCGTCAGGCATAATGATTAACGGAAACGTCATGCCGAAGTGACAAGCGTGAGCTGGCTGAATTGGCGACAAAGTTCAGGAGTACTAAGCGACAAACGTATGCCAGTAAAACTCAAGGAAAAAATCTACACGACGACCTGCACTCACATATGGTTCAAAATGCTGAACTTTGTATGAGAAGTTTGGCAGAGATCTGACAACAGCAGAGATGAAGATGTGCCGCATGTCCCTTGGCGTCACAAAGTTGGATCACATCAAGAGTGAACATAAAGGAGGTACGTTGAGGCATAAAAGAAAGCATCGTCGACAAAGTCAAAAACGAAAGAAACGAATGGTTTGCTAAAGTCTACTCGCAAAATGAAAGTAATGTGGCG
>JANTFA010163192.1:0-19951 GCA_026413405.1 Phytosciara flavipes
TTGAAGTACTCGGTAGCGAAGGCCTCAAGTGCTATTCGCGAATAACTCGAGTAAACTTCATTTGATTTTCATGAATTTTCTTTCATGCATCTTAAACCTGAAGACCTGAAACCGAACTACCTTTCATATGGCTTCGATTATTTTTCGAAAATCAGAGAATTGGCATCGGTAAAGACGTTCATTGGACACTAAAGCTGAATTTGATAGGTACATCATATTTTGGCTGTAGTGTTCAATGATCTTTTCATGCTCCATTTTCATTCAGCTGAATTTAATAGGCCAACAATTTCTTTGAAAAATCTAAGTCAGGTCAGGTATTATAGTTTCGGTTCAGGTTTAGGAATAACTTGAAGCTGACCTGAATTACGGCATTTTTTCTTTGATCCGACCTAACCTGTTCTGAGCATTAATTATTATCCCCCGTTCCGAGGCTCGTAATTGAGTGGACGTTCGCAAATGGTATGTTTACCCTATGTGTCATATGTTTTCTGTTTGTTTGAGAGTACATTGATGTTGTACTGGTTCGGTTCGAAAATGTGTCATATCACGTAAATATCGCTATGGTGTATATTGCTAATTCCACAGGTACCTACGTTACATTCTCAGAATTTTTTAAACTTTACAGAATTTCAATAGAAATCTTTTCTTCTTTTGTAAAATTCTGTTTAATTTTACAAAGTCCTGAGAATGTAACGTAGGTAGCTGTGGAACTAGCAATATACAAATTCCAGATAAAATCATGTCGATGGAATACTATGTGTTGTATGTCTACCCTAAGATTATGTGTGCTGATGAATTGATATTGATTTTAGCAAGACTATGAAGAACAGAGATGTAATACATCAGGGAAGTAATTTGATGTTTCGTACCTCGATGGCTTCAGCCAATACTCTCCAGGCATGAGTGTGATCAAAGTCAGCTGTCAAACAGTACTCTATTTTGTATGCGATTTCATCTCCACTCTTTTTACAGTGCAAAATATTTGTATGATACACTGTCCAGTTTCAGTACTCTATTTAGATGATCGCTCATGCCTGGAGAGTATTGCTTCAGCCCAATTTACTTTTACGCATCGTGAAACGAAAAATCTAATTATTTCCCTGGTACAGTAATCTACTATATTTTCCTAAAACCTCTAGAACAATTACTATTTGAAATATTCTGATACCTGGGTGACCCATATTTTTTTACGTGCAGTGCAACAGTTTGCAGTTTTACATTTTTTGTCTGTTCTTTCCTGGAAATTCGTGTTAGAACTTTTTGTTGAATTTTGTTTATCTATCTTGTACATTGCACATCGGAAGAATTTTCATTTTGTATTTTTTGGCACACTCGCGGCATCAATTCACTTTATAAACAATCTCCGAAAAGAGATTGGAGTCGTTTGAACTACACTCAGAAATATTATAAAAAATCCTTTTTTTAATGAGTGCCGGAACAACTACAGCCAAATTTCCGAAGTATTTGCAATTTTTTTGTATTGCCGATTCTCCTTTAAGTCAGAGATGTAAGATAAGAATTTCTTTTCAATGACAAAAATTTGTTGTTTTCTTGTTCTTTCACAATGTCTTTGTGACTCTAGGTAGTTTGAATATATCACAAAGAAAATTCACGTCTTCTCTCTCATATTCGGGAAAGTTCAGTGAGACTTTTTTTAACGAAGTGACAAAGAACTCACGTGCTGAATACTTTAGACGGAATGTAAAAAAAAGAGTTCAAAGTGAGGTTGGGCTCGTACGGTACTGCAAAATTATTTTAACGGGGTATGAGGTTGAAGGGAATGATTCAATAATCAACACGACGACTATATTTCGATATAATATGTTTATACAAGTTAGGAAAAGATGGAGTGTTGCAGAAAAGTTTTAAGATGCATGCCCTTTCTATAGACTCCTGGCAATTCGCCGTTTTGTACGGGTCCCCAATATGTTTGCATATAAAAGGTGTATATACAATCTATAACAAAAAGGTTAGATTCTTCCCAATGAAATCTACCTTTGAGGCATGAAGGGTGCAGGTTTGCACATTGGAAAGATTCCTCATGTAATGAATGGGGGTATCAGGAAAATCTAAAGAAAATTTAAAATTAATTACCGATGCTATACGTAATCATTATGAATAGCAATACAACACCGCTTTCATTTTGGGAACACTGTGATTTTTATCGGTTTTAATTTTCGAAATTGTCGCATTGAATAAATATAAAAATGATCGCTAGTTTCTCTACCGCAACGACAATAAGAAATATCTACTTTTGTAGACTCATTATGTAATTTGAGTCAGTTCTGTAATTTGTTTAGATGAAATGAAGGTTACTAGAGAGAAACTTCGAGCTCTAAATTTCGATGTCTAAGATTTCCAACGTTGAGTACTTGATCCGAGTAGCTGCATATTTCTAAACGTTGTAATCTTTACATGGAACCGTTAGCATAAAATTGTCACTGCAAAACTTTCCCATTTTCCAGGTAAGAACTACCATATCAGATCGACTTGACCCGGATTGATTATTCAGTTCGGATGCGAAAAGACCAGGTTGAAAATAATGCATGCCAAAAAACATCATGATCTGATTTTTCAGGTCGTCCTGAATTTTACAATGACTTCAAGGAAGTTCGATTGAAGAGACAGACTTTTTTATTGACTCGCCTACAATTACAGAAAGGCGCATTGTATTACCTTTGTAATATTACGAAATTATGTTACCGCGTTTTTTTTGTGTTGTTCCATTCTGAATATTTAAACCAGTGAACCAAAATCAGGTTATCAGGTCAGTGTGCCCGTCTTCGTATAACCTAGAATACCAGGTCAGACCTAAGTTCTGTTCTGAAATTATGATCTATAAAAGTATTTCGGCTATTGCTTTGCAAACCATTACATCATGGACAATCATAATTTCGTACCACGCATCCAGAAAACACTACTACGCTAATCACTTGAAGGGAATACGACTGAATTTTTTGAATTCCTTATCATTACACTGTCTAGATAATCCAGCTGCATTTTATATACAAATATTTGATGTTTTTACATGAAACAGTAACACAAATTACGAATAAAAGATTTGAATGTGCTAGCCGCATTTCCAGGCTGCATTGTCATGACATTTCAATATTTGTTGTCTTAAATGAGGTTTCGGACGCTTATCGATTCTATTATCGTCCTTGTGTATTGTATAAAGAAACAGATTTAGGTGACAGAGCAATGCTCTTCAGGCAAAAGTGTGATCGTAGACATCTGTCAAATAGAGTACTACTTTGTATGCAATTTTATCCCCACTCTTTTTACAGTGCAAAACATTTGTATGGTACACTGTCCAGTTTCAGTACTCTATTTAGAGAACCACTCATGCCTGGAGAGCATTGGACAGAGTGAAGAATTGTGGTTTGTATTGGTTGCTGCGGAAGTAATTCATTACGAGAGGCAACCATTTTATGATAAAAGCAAACTCACGTTCGTTTTTGAGCACCAAGCGTCGGTAAATGTCCGAATTAATGTATTACGTAGCAGTATCCAATGTAGTCTGGTTTACTGCCTGTCATCTGCGAAAGTTGAATTTCACATAAAAGTTCATGTAAAATGAACCGAAAATGGATCATTTTCGCAGAGTGCATATTGCTATGTAATGTTGAACGTTCGCATGGTGCAGACAGTAAAATTGCACACATAACTAATACCTCATTACCCTCATTACTCGAAAATGGACATTTTCAAATTAACGCGCCTAAATGAGTGCGTCTATCATGCGTCAGCTCAACATGACACTATTGATCGAAGTGACTCATGTGATAGAGACAGCGAGAAAGAGAGCAGAGCAATCAAATCAACATTGCGTAATTCTGTTTTGTTTACATATTTTTCGTATTATATTTTGGTTCAAACATTCAACAGCTGTACATGTCGTGTTTGTAATTTATTTTTGTTACAATGGCTAGACCCTTGTCGGTTGGCTTGTCAATTCTACACAAATGTATGAGTCAACAGCAGGGAAATGAAAGTTTGCAGTTAACTGTTGAAGTTTGTGAATATTTCGATAAAACATTGTCCGTTGCCGAACAAGGTTAGGTCCATTCAAAAAGTTCTTTTGTTGTGTGTGCCACCGCGTTTCAATAACAATGCCATTGTTTTCATATCGCAGATTTGGCTGTAAATGATGCTTTCCAATCGAATAACAGCTTATTGGCTTCGCTACAAAAGAGTCTGGGTCAACGGAAAGTCCACAAGAATGCTAATGTCAAAATACTGGATCTCATTCACAGTTTGATTGAGAAGTACAAAACGCAAATCAACAGCTATGCGAAAGAAATAATGGAGGTTAGAGTCCTTAGAGACGTGTACAGCAGAACCTGTCTAATTGAACTTGTTCTTGTCTCTTTCAGACGATGGTGTTGTTCTATCTATCGAGTAGTGTGTCCGCAAAAGAAAAAGAAAATTCTCTTGCCATTCTACAATGTCTGGTACAAAATGATCTGTGCAAAGACGTTGATATGACAGAGCTGGTCTTTCATTTGTTGAAAATTAAAAACGAAAAGAAACCCACAGCTAGAGGTAAGGGTAACTTAAACTCATTCTCAATTGCATTGTGTTGACAATGTCCAACTTTCAACATTCCACAGTTCTTCAATTAACTTACGAACTGTTGGGATTGATTGCCAAAGAGTATCCAGATTGTCTCCTCCACGACTATGAGACACAGATCAGAGATTTGTTTTTCCAAACACTAGAAACGACTTTGCTGAATCAACAAGAGGTATGCATGTCGTTGACGTACTCAGTTTTGTGTACCCTCTACCAGTCTCATTCACTTTCCGATTTAGTATTCGTTTCTGTCATTATGTGGTGCGCTGAATGGTTTCTCATATTTCCTGGTTAATTTTCCACCGACCACTCATCCAATGATTTGCCAACGGATTTACACGTGCGCCATCAAATTATCGGATCCGGGAGACATAAAAGATAAATCGGCTTTTAGAGGTACGGTTCGGTGGTTATTGATTTCCGTTGCGTAAAATCGAATTCCAAATTTCTTACCTCCTTTCATAGCTGCACTCCATTTGATCGAAAAACATGCGACAATCTTCTCCGACCATCTCTACAAAGACCATCAGTATTGGCACAAAACTTTGCTGCAATGGTTGACGTTTTCCAGTTGGAATGACCGTAAATCGGCCATTGCAGCGTTGTACTCGTTCCATCAAGAGCTTGCCCAACAATTGGAAAATCGTCAGAGCGAAGCCGATGTGAACATACTGAAATTTTACATCAATTTCTTCAAAGCCACACTGCAATCGAAAGACTCCCGTCCATACGAAGTTCGCATTGCTATCATTGGGTTCGGCGTCTTCTCGAAAGCCTGTAAACATTTGTTGCCGTCTCGACTCGACGAACTGTTACAAGTGGTCATGCTTCGCACGGAATACACGTCCATTGACAACAGCAAGAACAAGGACATCCTCGAACACTATCCAGCCTTTGTGCAGGCCCTGTCACAAATTATGGAACAAACCAACGAATTGTCGGCCATACAAATCTCGTCGCTGCAGAACATCATCATCGAGTTGATGAAGAATTTTTTCTTGCTGTCGCGTGCTCATCACGAAATGGTTGTGACGTCGCTGTTGAAAACGTTCGAGAATTTGTCGAAGCTGGGCTCAATCCTGGACGATGTTCTCGAAAAAGTGATCATGCAAGGCGTTATTTGGGCGTGTTCGCATGAAATCAAATTGACTGCAAATGCTAACTGGGAAACGCAAAAGGACTGGAAGGAGCACATAACGTACGAAAATTTCATCCCACTGTGGTTGGGACTGTTAAACTATGCGGAAAACCAGTACGAGATAAAGGAGCGAGTCTACACACATTTCATGAACACGCTCTTCGTGATGATCGACAAATTGGATCTGAGCACGAAGAAGAGAGTGTTCAAGGACAGCAATGGACAGGACCAGGAACTGTATTTTTGCAATCCGAATTTGGACTTCGTACCGGTGAAGCCGAAGGATTTTTACATATTTTTCAACATTGTCGACTTCTATAACGATGTCCTAATGCAACAGAGCGACAAGAGTCATCTCAACTTTTTCACCCGATTCCTCAACCAATGGATAAAGAAAATGATCAGCAAAGCTTTTGAATATCCGTTGGTGAGTGGCTTCTTAAAGTTACTGGAGCTAGCGTTTCGCATTTCGAACAAATTGATGGTCTACGAACCGACGACCCGTTACATTGAAGAACAAACGATCGGCAGCCTGCGCTCAACAATAAACACAATCATACCGAAGTGCCTTCAGACGTCCGGTGAATTGCAAATTTCGTGTCTTCGGCTAATATTTTCGTTGCCAGTGTTTCTGATGAGCGAACTATCCGATGACATAGTACCGGTCTTTCGCATCGGATTTGAAATTGGAAGGAGCGTTCATTTTATGGCTGGAATAACGCTAACAGCACTGGAACGATTGACATCGTCGCTGAAGGAGACACATTTTTCGAAGCTCTCGCCATTACTTGACACGGTGCTACCATGCTTGAACACTTACCTACAAAGTAACGATCTACAGAGTGAAACGAAAATTGACGTGAAAATTGTTGAATTTCGGCGAAATAAGACAGCGAGAAAGACGCTCAATGTGGGTGACGTTGACAGTGAGCTACTGAAATTGCAAAAGAGAATTGTTCTGTACTTGGGTGAGTTAAATTAAGCTATAAAATACTGTCTGATAATATAACAAAAGCGATTTTCATCATTGGTTTAGGTACTCTGGAACCATGTCATTGCATTCAAATGATCGAAAATGATCAAGAGAAACATGTGCTCACAAAGCTGACATCCGAACAGAATATTCGCTTAAAGCTCTACTATCCGCAACTGACGCCCACCATTTTTCTGGACACACTAGTACCACGCATCTGCTACCTAGCCACTTCGTCGAGTAATCGAAAAACGAAAATTGCAGCCTGTGAATTAACGCACGCAATCGTTTTGTATCTCATCGGAACGGGACATTATCAGGGTGACTTGTGGCAAAAGTTATGCGCAGATATTTTGGTGTTGGGCAGTGATGGTGATGATGCTGTCAAACAAATGTTCGAACCCCTCTTGATGCAAATTATCCGCTACATGACTCAACGGTCGCAGATTCTACATCCGGGTGTTGAGATATTCTGTGAACAGTTAATGGAAGGCATTTCACATCAATCGAGTTCAGCTATTCGAGACCTGTCGGCCAGATGTCTACGAGAATTTGTCAAATGGAACATCAAGGAGTTGACCAACAATTTGACAACGGAAATTGGCGCTCTACCGATACTTAAGAAGCTCAAATTGTACAGTTTCGATTCAGACCACAATAAACGGTGCGGAGCAACGCTGGCATTCAACAATCTCTATCGCATCATACGTGAGGACAACAAATTGATCAGCGATTACTGGTTGGATATTCTGCACACTTTTGCCATCAATTTCATAATGTGCGAAGAAATTGGCGGTGACATCGAATCCTCGTATGATCAAATATCGACCTGCATGGACCACATCGAACGGGTAATTTTCGAACGTAAGGACATTTTCAATCGACCGGATGAAAATCGTATAACGCCCAACGATTTCAACGGAAATTCGTTGAAGGATGCATTGCTGTGGCTGTTCAAACAATGTGGAGCAAAGCAACAATTTTATCGACGCAAATGCCAACAGATTTTTATAAAGTTGGCTCCGTGTGTGAATGGCTTCAACTCAACGATGGAATTTCTGAGAAAAACACAAAGTCTGGCAACAATATTGGAGATGCTTGAAGGACCGACCATAGGTGTTGGTATTGCTGGCAGACCCAACTTGAGTCACATTAAAGTTGAACGTGACTTTTCAACGGCTCTGTACACTTGGCTCCAACAATTGTTACGATCGTTAGACTGCCACATATGGATCATGGGCAACGGATTGTACAACGATGAACTGTTTTACGAGAACTCATGTCTATGGTCAGCCGTTACAGTATTTTTAACCAAAATCTGCCTACTGCCGTTATCAAATGTACTTCGAAGTCTCCAATTGGAGCCATCCGAAGCAACCAATTCGCAGCCGATTTTTTGTGACGACGATAATCCAAAAATCGCATCCATCAAACGAGAAATCATTTCACGGATCATCGACTACTTCATTAAGGTCGTTCCATCAGCACAAGTGCCAGAGACCGTTTGGATTGACATCGGTGATTCCATCAACACGCTCATTTGTCGCCTAATTTTTCAACCGAACGCTTTTGGATTTCATTCGAAAGATAAAATTTTCGTCACAAAGGTCCAATCGCGTGTAGTCAATGTGATTGATGTGATAAAATTGAAGGCACCAGCAGAGGTGAGCAGAGCGCTAATCGACACGTTGGAGAAAGAATTCAAATTTCATTACGAGAATTTGATCGAATATGCCGAACAGCAGCTTCATGTGAGTGTGGTAACAGGTCAACAACGCTGCACTGTTGAAGGATTGAAAATCATTGTCAAATCCATTAAATCATTTGGCTTTGCGTCCAGTACGTTAGCGTTCGTCAACGGATCGACAGCAAAACTAGTTATTATGTTATTCAACGGCATAGTGGAGGAACGTCAAATGGGCTTCTTCGCCCGGAATATATTCCCAGACATTAAAGATTACGCAAACAATATCATGAAAATAGTCACTCTATGCGACCGGGATGTTACGGAAGAACTGACCGCTATTCTAGTCAATCAGAGTGAATTGAATCAATCTGGTGCACTCGGTACAATATCGTATGGTTCACACTTCATCGACATATTTCGACCATCCATCTACGAATACTTTTTGGTCCATCCTGAGACGAGCATCATGCGATTTGTCAATAAAATAACTACGGCGAATGTGCAGCACATTTCACGAATGTTAATCCAGTTAACGCAATTCATTTATAAGTGGCGGCGATACGATGACAACAGTTTGAAATGCATCGTTCGCGGTTTGTTGAGTGTATGGCAACGCGTTGCCGACATTTTCAGCGTCGGCGAATACGATCAAAGTTTATGTATGAATATGATTGATCTGATGATACACATAGCATTGGTATGTCCTTATCCACTCCACGAAATATCTACCAAAACGAGTGGCCTTGAAACTTGGCTTCTTCAACTGCTCAACGACCCAGACAAACCGCTAGAGCTCAAAACTCGAGTACTCAGTCTCGTTCCGTGCATCGTTGGCCAACCGCATACCGAACATTCCGATCTACTGCGCGCTCTGGAAAATGTACAATCGAAACATTTCCCCCTACTGTCGGATGAATTTGCCGCTGGCAGCTTGGAACGAGCTAGTTACGTGAATGCATTGGATTCGATTTTAAAGGCAATGGTGGCATCAAAATCGGTTGTCATGTTGAAATTTGTCATACGACTTACAGCAGCCGATACGAAGCACATTTTGGAATATTCCATTCAACAGCATCTGGAATCATTTCTGCAGAAACAAAGTGCCGCCCAGCAACACATTTGTCTGGATATTCCCTATCAACTGTTCTGTGACACGTCAATTGAGCCGAACATTCGACTGTCGATAATGACACGATTTTTGCTGAAAATGATCCGACATAGCTATGTGGAGAGTTTGATGTTGTTTTTTGCTGCTCACATCAAAGAAATTGATAAGATGCTTCAGACGCATTACGGTCTGGGCACGTCGGGATGGAATGTGGAACGGGCACTAACCAGTCGTATTGGTAAGCTGTTTAGCATGGTGATCTTGGCTGTGCCGTGTAAAGTAACTTGATTTCCATTCAAAACTTTCAGGTGCATTTCAATTAGTCGAAGCGTTGCTGGGGTCAGTTCCCAAAGAACGACTGAACGCAAAGACCAGTCCTATTCTGTTGGCCTTCATCGGTGAGTTGTAATTGATAGTTTCGGGATTTCTTTTCGATTTACAAAATTGTTGGAAAATTATATTCAAACAGGCACGGCAAAACCTCCAAACGGAAACGAACTCATAGTGGAGCTACTAAAAAAGGCTCACTCCACCAGAAGCGACATATTTGTGACGGACGATGTAACTGCTAAAGAGTTGTTTCGAAAATACCAATGCGCATCGTTCAATGCCCTAAGTGCCATTATATGCAATACGCAAACGAAACTCGAGTACTACGACCGTTTTTTGTTCAGAGAGAACCCAGACAAAAATAACTTCGTTTGGCGTAACATTGTCGATCAGTCCAACGATCTGTACACTAGTGCATTCACGCAAGAGTATGAGAATTTTCCGAAAATTAAACAGCGAATCGTATCAATTCGTCGCATAGCCGACCCCGACCATGACAAAGTGCAACAGCGCTACATCAAAAGTCAAAGTGTTTTCGACTCGTCGTTGAGTCAAGACATAACCCGTCTGGACTTAAGTTCATCCTCAATCAGAACCGATGCAGAAGTGGCCGCTCTGGAGCCAACACCGGCTACCTTAATGGTAAAATTTGAAAAAAATCTCATCACCGATCACGAATCGATGGCTGTTTTGTGTGCGGTATACACGCATATGTATGAACAAAAGATAACACCGATGTCGGAGAATCCATTAGCTGCTCGCAAAAAAAGTCCCGAATGGGTTGAAAGCATAGCAAAGATGGTGGGCGGTTCACAGGTTCACAGAAACATTCGGCTTTTCCTAGTGAAAAGTGTTGAAATTTGTCGCCAAATCTTTCGCCACTATGCACACGTCATGACAAAGCCTGTCCTACAATTATTGGTGGACGAATGTGCTGGTAATCAGATGAGTTCGTTCGTTCTCGATCTAATTGTCATGCTACTGGAATGGAAGAGTGACTACGAAATCAGTTCATTCGAAGAGATCGGGCTGGTGTCGTCACTGTTGGAGTTTCTGATGAAAAATGCGTGGAATGCCAGAAAAGATGTGTTCAAGCAGAATTTGGAAATCATTAAGAATGTCGTCGAAAGTTGGCGAGACGTTATCAGTCTGAAGAAGCAATTTCTATTCGATTCAATAAATCGGACTGCTCATACCGATTCGCGTGATAACATTTGTGGGCTGCAAATCAATGCCATAATATTGGCCAATAATTTGATACCGTGGACTGACACATCGCAGGATGTGTACCTTTTGTCGTTGATAAAGTGCTTGCACAGTGAATTACCTGCAGTTTCTCAACCTGCAGCCCAGATCATTGGCATGTCTATGGCAATCATCAAACCGGATGCAGAGAATCCATGTCTTCGAGAGCTAAATACACTTCTCCTCAACTTGAAGAAAAGCCAAAAAGTCAAAGAATTCATCGACATTTTGTACGGAGTGCACAAGAGCTATCCATACATCGTTGATAGCTTTTTCATGACTGTCGGAAGTCACATTTCCATTCTATCTGGAGTGCCAAAGCGTATCTGCTTGGAGATGTTTCTCTCCCGAATGGACTACTATGAGTCGGAGATTTGTAAAGAAATCCAGGCCATGGGATTGAAGAAGCTGATGAAAGGCAAAGAGTATCAGTTGCTGGCGTTGCACATTCTAAACAAAGCTTTGACAAAAATGGCTCTCGCAGATATTGCAACATTTATGGACGAAATTTGTGAGTTTGTCGATTCCAGTGTGGTTGAATGTCGCGACATCATGTACGAGATGCTGATGTTTATTTGCAAAACGTTTCCCGACACCCAGCTCTTTCAACGATCGTCGTCAATTTTATTGAATGGATTAATCGATCCGGACTCCGAGATACAGACACGAATATTCAACTTTTGGTCAGATCCCGCACGGCTGCCCAACACTTTAGATGAACGATTTTTGTATCTGTTTGAAAGATTGTTCGACGAGCAATCGGAGAAACATTTCTTGAGCTACTGCACACAGCTGCTGCTAGAGCCTGCAATTTTACATACGGATTCGAAGCGACAAATGTTCGAACACCAAAGTGATAACGAGGCCAAGCTAAATGAATACGAAATTGACGTCAGTTGGAAGACTCAGAACAGTCTCATCAAAGCGCCATTGTTTGTGGAAACAAATCAGGGTCATGAGTTCTCAGATGACTTGATCTCCACCCAGCACATAATTCGTCAAACAAATACGAATTTGGCGTTCGAGCCGACCAGGGATCCAATGACCATGTCCCAAACATCCGAAACATTTTCGTTTCAATCGGCTTCATCGTTTCTATTTTCCCAACAACCGATGACACTCGACCGACGATCACGACGAGTAAACACTGCGGCTCAATCATCCGACCATAATACGAAAACGTTTGCCAATTTGAGGCATCGTATTATCACAGACAAAGATAAAACCAGTCGATCGTTTGCACTAGCTGCCATCGAACGTAATACTTACAGCCATGCCACCCAATCTGAATCAAAGCAAAAGAAGGAGCAAAATGTACAGCTCTATCGGCGGTACAGATACGGAGAATATCCCGATTTACTGATCAACAGTCTTGCGATGTTGCTGCCGTTGAAAGGCCTAGTGAAACACGACAAAATTTTGGCGCGCCAACTTTTGATTGCAATTTTCGTCGGTGGTGTCAAGGAACTGGATGCAACGAGTAATCGATTCATTCAGGCATTAGGTCAGTCTATGCAACACATTTTCAACAAAACGAAAAATAGCGAGCCGTTGGTATTCGCAACAATAATGGAAATTGCGCTCATCAATCCAAAAGTGTTCGATCTACCACTGGACGTGGTCACAATGTTATCGATGGCCAACAATATGACACCCGTCGGCATATTGTACGTTGAGAATCGTCTGCATTTTGGCAGTGAGTCGTCCGGGTCACGACACGAAAAAATGTCGAACACTTCAGTGGACAATGAGGAAGATCGCTGGTTGAAATTGTCGAAAATGTATCGTAATTTGCACGAGCACGACATTGTGGCTGGTATTTTTGCTGATAAACTGAATGTGGACGACAAAATAACCAGGGCCATTGAGTTGGAGCAGAACAACGACTTTGAGGCTGCACAAAAAATCTACTTCGAAGTGATTGTGCGTGAGAATAAGCTCGAAGTCGACTTTGGCTATGAGGCGTACTACAAATGCTTTGAGTATTTATCGGATTGGTCGAAACTGTCCACAACACTGAAGCAACAGTACGAATCGTATGATGAACTGTGGTCGGACGAGTGGAACTACGAAAACATATTGCCGTTAGTCATCAAATCAGAATTGCGATTGATTTTGAATGGAAACACCGAGAATAGTCAAGAATTTCTGAATGAATTGAAAACGTCACTGTTGATGGCCGATCGAGCGGATCACATAAAAATCAATTTCGGCGAAGAGCTGATGATGTTGCATATAGCCAATTCCGATTATTTGAGCGCACGGCTGCATTCAGAACAGCATTTGACTGCATTCATTTCAGATTGGTGCACGCTGAACAGCATGTCGCACAAAATTCGTTACAAAAAGCTGCTGAACGTACGCAATGTGGCAGAGATCCACAAATACTCCAATCTGCTGACGAATGCTGAACGGGATTTCAGAGAGGTTGACACATTTTGTCAATTGTGGAAGTATTCACATCCACAGCCGTTTGATTCAATCATACTATGGGATGCAATGACCACATACCGTACTTTTGTCGGTGAAATTCTGAAAATTTCGATTGCCGACGATGCGGTCAAGCAGAACATCTCGTCAAGCATCACAGACATCAGTTGGAAATTGTTGGATTTGGCACTGTGTCAAAAGAACATAAAGCTCGCCGATGTCATTTTCGACAGACTATCACAGTACGAACACCAACCGAATGATCCGTTGTCGCTGGATTGGTATTTGGCACGGAGCCGACAATTTTTGCTGAAAGCAAACCAAACTGCAACACCCCCTCAGAAGCTGGAATTGTATTGCAATGCATGGATTGATCTGGACAAAAATGTTTTGGAAAATGCTCTAACTGTAAGCGATTCAGAAAGGCATATCAGTGCGTTGCAATTCGCTGGTGAGATATCGACCGGTATCAGCAAATTGATTGCAGTCGAAAATGTTACGAGTGATGACTTGGAAATGCTTTTAATTGGTAGTTCGATACGGAGTCGTCGAGGTATTTTTAGCGTTGAAATGTAACCATCGACCGATTCAAATTGAAATTTTTCATTACAGACAACAGAAGCGAGCGTCTCTACGAACATTCTTATATTTGTCTGAATGAATGCATTGAAATTGCCACCGCAAATTACACCCGCATCAAGACTGATAATGCTGTCAAGCTGCTCGGTGATGCACACTTCAAATTGGCCGAATACGTCCAGGCACACTTGGACGACAATTTGTCACATGTAAGCAAGACTTTGGAGGCATTATGGAATTGGAGAATACAAGTGAAATGCTTCACAATCTCAATTTCAGATAAACAATGTTGCTGAGACTATGATCAAGGCACTGTTGAGAGGCATGACCTACGGTTCGAAAGAAGCGCGTCAGTATTTCCCTCGACTACTGCAAATCAAAACTCTGGCCAGCGATCAAACGAAAAAAGTATTCAACGACGAGGTAAATTACAAATTCCGAACAATTTTACCACAGGCCTTCCAATATCTTTCTCGTTATTTGTGCCACCAGAGTTCTCTAGTACCAGCATGGATGTTTCTGGGCTGGATATCGCAAATAATTTCCGAACTCAAGTTCGATCGAGAATGTTTCATCGATGAATTGATTGTCCGCTTGGCCCAAACGTATCCAACAGCAATCGCATACCCGTTCAAATTGTCACATTCCCAGCACACGGACACTTGTCTTGAAGTGGTTAAAGATCGGCCATTGATTGGCCGCATCAACGATATCATCCGTAATCCGTTGATCGATAAATTTGTGAAAGGATTGGCGGCTGTTTGCGTTCCCTTCAAAATGCTCCACTACCATTTGACGACTCTGCTTACTGAATTTCGAATGATGTCGGAGAATCAATTCTACAAAAGAGTGACCAATATTCTCGAGACCGTTTTTCCAACAGATCGCAGCTATTATGGGACGGAATACGATAAGTTGAATGCATTTCAAGATGCTGTGCGCAAATTAAATACATTGAGTGGTACGTTGAATCTCTCTTTTTCATCCAAAATATTCAACTTCCTCAATTCCACATTATTCCTTTTGACAGTGGTGGACGACAGATCGACTATATCCAATGAACTGAAAAATCTGGTTTCCAAACTGAGATCCGGCCAACACGACAACACGGAGCTGGCTAGATACTCACCATATTTATCGAAATTTCAATGGTGCGGTGAAGAGGCCCATCTGGAACTACCCGGTCAATATAGCGATGACCGTTGCCCAATTCTATCGGAACACATCAAGATAATCAAATTCGACGAAAAGATCACGATATTCAAGTCGATGAGAATGCCGATTAGAATAAAAATTTACTGCAGCAACGGGAAAACGTACCAGTATCTGGTCAAATACGGCGAGGATATGCGACAGGACGAACGGATACAGCAAATTTTCCACCATATGGGCGGTCTTTTGAATGCGGATGAAAAGTGTCGCAATCATCAGTTGAACATCAAAGGGTATCGAGTGGTGCCGATAAGCACGTACTGTGGTATTTTATCGTTCGTTGAGCACACGATGCCGATGCATGATTTCATTAGGCAGAGTTTGGAACGGAAAGAAGGCAGTGCAGCGAAAATGGATGAATGTCGTGATAAGTTCATCCGGTTCGTGAAAGTTCATTCAATTGGCGAAAAGAATCAGAACAACATGCACTTGTACGGAAGGTCTATAATGAACTATGACAGGAATCAGGTAATTGTGTCCGACTTCGGTAGCAATGTTGAGCTGTGAGCTTACGATTCTCTCCGGTTCATTGTGCAGATTATCAACAATTTCCGGAATTTGGAGTATCAACTTCCCGATGACATCATAAAGTACGCTCTGATTGAGTTGAGTGTTTCGCCGGAAAGTTTCTTCCTATTGCGAACAAATTTTATTACCAGCCTAGCAACAATGAACATCGCCCATTGGGTGCTTGGAATCGGCGATCGTCATTTATCGAACATTCTGATAAATCGAAAAGATGCTGTGATGCTTGGTAAGTCTATCTCTCTCCCTCCCGTTACTTATGCCAGCAAAAAATCTAATTTTCTTTCCCGCAACCAGGTATTGATTTCAATTTAGCCTTCGGTGCTGGCACCAGAGATTCTACAATTCCCGAATTGGTCCCATTCAGACTGTCGCCACATTTCGTGAATGTCATGACCCCACTCGGAACAAGTGGTTTAATTACAAAAACAATGATTCACACATTGCGCACGTTCCGATCGTCGAGGAAATTGCTAACCTCATACATGGAAAGCTTCGTCAAAGAACCCACCATCGACTGGCTGCATTCGGCCAGAGCACGTCATCCTGATGATTCCATTTCGTCATCTGGTAAGTGTTCGGGTCACATTTTTTTTTCCACTTCAATTCTTTGGATCAATCGAACGAAAAATTCTGAAAATTATAGACAGTGACTGGGAACCGGCTATGCGTATCAAAATTGCTGAACGGAAATTGACCGGAGCGAATCCTAAAGATTTATTTGCAGAAGACCTACGAGTGGGTCAAGTAGCAAGGTATCAACGTTAACAGAAAAAGTGAATTTTTTGGTTGAATTAACCCAACAAAACCAAAACTGCATTTCAGATTCAACGATTACATGGCTGGCTATTTGAAATTATTGAATGGTCACCAGCAGCATAACATTCGGTCAAGACTACCTGAAATTGGTCTGACTGTTGAAGAACAAGTCCAGTGTTTAATTGACATGGCAACCGATCCAGCATTGCTTGGGATACTGTTCTATGGATTCCAGCCTTGGATTTAATTCATTTTTGTGCGTTCGAAATTCGTTTAATTGAATTATAACTGTGAAACGTTTGGAATTCGTAATAGAAGTGTATTGCGATCCCACTTATCACCCTCGTTAGTTTCAGTCATCGTCTAAACTTTCTGAGCAAAATAAGATTTCTCGTTGTACTTCGCGAGACTTAGAACAAAAATTAAGTTCCAAGATGCAAATACTTTCGGTTGTCATCTCTAGGAATTTTGTCGAACAAAGTGATCTTAACTCATTTACAGGGTAGTTCAATCGAAGTATAGAAGTCGCTCGAAATGAGTTGGGTCTTAGCAAAGGTGAACCTGAGAATCGAGGACTTGACTTAACCTGAATTTTGCTTGACCTGGCCTGACAAGTTTCAGAGTTAGCCTGATTCGACATACAGAGAGCCTACGCGAATCGTTAACTCTCATAAGGGACTGGTTCAAAACGTATGCAAAATGGCTCTGTTAGCCAGCACGAAAAACATTTTCAGACCCGTACGAAGTACGAGGGTCTTATGCTTTTACTCTTACGTTTGAAACACTTTGATTTCGAACCCCGAAGTGAGGGCAGACCTTCTGGGGTCACTACTAGATTGCAAATCAGCATTTAAAAGAATGTCCGTCTGTCCGTCTGTCTGTCTGTCTGTCTGTCACGATAACCTGAGTAAAACGGAAGCAATCTTGATGGGACTTTTTTTCCTCGTTTTTTTATCGAAAAAGCGAGGCTAAGTTCGAAGATGAGCAAAATCGGTCGAGCCGATTCAAAGTTATGGTCGAAATAGTGCTATTTTCGAGGTCTGGTCGAGGTTTATCGCAAATATTACCGACGGTTTTGCTCGCAGAAACTTCATTTGCACCATATGAAATCAATCCAGGAAAAAAAAGTTTGTCAAAATTGGATTTTAAGCCCTTAGAGTGGGCTTAATTTGAGCTACTCGGCCGTACAGTGAAGGTAGAGTTTTTTGTCGATATCTCGAGTAAATTTCATCCGATTTTCATCAAGTAAATTGAGGGTCCTAAATGAGCGTTGGCTCTCGGGCAATCACTATTTGTTGCGGTTGACTTCTAAAGATGTGTTTTTCGTAGAATGGCTCCACGCGGTATAGGGGTCGTAAACAAATGATCTCACGCTCAGAATTGTTGACTCCCCCCTTCAAAATGGACAAAAGGAAACTTGGAATGAACGAAAATACCGTGACAAAGCCCCAAAATAGCTCGAAAATACATATTTCTGGTGAACAAGGTATCAAAGCCATTTATGTTGGACCCCATTGCAGCTGTCCCAAAATGATGTCAATCGTAAGGGCGGAGGAGGCAACCCGACCAAAGTGGACACGCCATATTAAAGGTATTACATTTGCCAAGACGTTGTTATGATGAAACAGGTCAATTAAATTTGGGTCAGTTAGAATTTAGGTCGCGTTTAAAGATTTTCAGGTTCAAGTCCAATCAGGTTTCATTGCATTTAGTTCAGATTTTGGGTTGGCCTGATCGGTTGCGAGACTTAATTTTAAGTGGTGGATCATAAACGTATCCATTATTGAATGACACTTTATATTTCAATTACAATTTTCCAAATATCCTACTCCCGACCCTTTTTCAAATCGTCTTCATGTTCGTTTATAGGTTTTAAGAAGTTGAAAGAAAGATCTCACGCGCATCAAACGTTCTTGCTTCTCAAAAAGTGTTGTATCGTATAGTCCGTTCTTTTCGGGAAATATGGATGGCAACGATTCAACATTCAATTCCACATTTCGAAGATAATAAATGCCCTGCAAAAAAACCACATTCAATTCCATTATATTGTCTGGTGAGTCGCTATGTATGAATGAAAAATACTTTTGTTATCGGACAGGTGGTAAACCAATGGGTCAAGAAGTTCTGCAGTGTTTTAAAAGCCGCCTGGAGAATGGGCTCGTATCTCTTGTTTTTGTAAAGTTTACAGAGATCAATTCTTCGATTTATCAACTCCATATCGTAGATGCCATTATTCGATTCGAAACAAATTACCGTCTGCATTATCAAATTTCGGACGGTACTGTTGAATTCGACGTGAAGATTAAATTGTCCTGAATCGGTGACAGAAGAGTTACCCCGACATTTCGGTGAGTACGTTTCCACAGTATGATTGTAAATGATAATTTTGAACGGTCGCTTGCGGAAAAATTTTTAATTTTATTGCGAGAGAATGACCAAACTGTACATTTAACAAACCCATCCGTTGGTTTTTGCTGCTAGCAGTATCACTCCCAACAAAATGTTTAGAAGAAACTCAATCCTTTTGATGAGAAGCATCTCATTTACTCATATCATTGGTGTGGACTGAACTTTTTTTAGCTCGTAATTTTCTAACAAGCGACAACAATTTTTCGTTTTCCGTTTCTCATTTTCGGAACAAATGATGCTCTTAATGGCTTTTTAACTTATATCTAATGAGAGGTTGCATGATCTCACGAGTTTTCAAGTATAATAATAATAGTCAGGGCGCTGCATCACTCATCGATTCCATTAACTCTGTTCGTTCAATCGTTTTATTGTTCGATTGTGTTCATTCAATAGTTGTGATCGCTATTCCATGTGGTAAGCCTTCATTACATGCACATGTAAAAACAACTTTCCGCATGGGAAAGCGACTAAAATTAACTAAGGTGGGAGCTTGAAGTAATTCATTTATCCGGGACAATTCAAGAGCCAACTCACTCGTGTGTATTTTTTAAGCATCTTGTTTTGGAAACTGCTATTTTGACTCGTGTAGTTGCATACCTTGCGTTCGGCTCGGATATGCAAACTCTACAAAAATAATAGTTTAGTTTCCAAAGCTTGTCGCTCACTAGTGAGTTCGACTCGTATCACTCAGTGCCGGACTGGCCATATGGGCGTTCGGGGCATTCCCGAAGGGCATTTTGCCTGAGTCGGGCGAAGACCCGAATGGACTTCTTAGATCTTCATACATTCATCTTTTTAACCGTTTAGGCTTATTTCATCTGAGAGAAAGGACGCAATAAACTTCTTTGTTAGCTTTAAATCGAATTTGTTATTGATTGCAGATCACTTCTCCATTCAATTTGCCCTGAGCAAACATTTGAAAAATATTTACAATCGGGTGATTACCCGACCTGATCTATCATTAAAAATTTGTGATGTTTT
>JANTFA010163193.1:0-10184 GCA_026413405.1 Phytosciara flavipes
GATCGCTCTGCTTCTTAGGTTCAATCGTTGGAAGGGCTTGATAGCTGGATCTTCGTTTCAGCTGCTCCCACATTCTGCAACAATAAAAAAAACCAATTGAAGTCGTTCTCACACATATTTAAGGGGACATCTATAAATCACAGTTACGAATTACGTAAACGTAATGTGGTGATGGGACATTTCGTATTTACGTGATACGCATATTGGACTGTACTACCGAACATTATGTGGGCATTGGGTCTATTGCGCTCAGGAGAAACGTCTATAAATATTTTCCATGTTTCATGATTTTACGAAATGCCGATTTACGAATGCAATTCAATCGTCGATCTAAGAATACCTAGATCGTAATCTCAAACAGCAACTTGGAAAAAAACTTCTTGGATGTGTGTGTGATTTTCGTGACGCCGTCGTCCTAAAGTAGGCGCAAAATGCAAACCTATTCTGTTTGTATGAAACGTACGTCGTGTCGAGTTTCCTATTGCACAATTTGCAAAGCATCACACGACATACGTTCCAATTTTGTGTATTTGTGTGGGTGATATGTTAGCGCTGGATTGTTGTTCGACTATGCAACCTTCTGAATTCAATACTGTGCGCCGTCACCAGTTTCTCTCCATTTTCGAACTCACTTCCCTGCTACTGCTGCTATTCTCAGGTCTTTACACTTTTGAGGGCTACAATGCTGTTTATAACAATTGTCTACTCAAAACGTTTTACTTTTCTATTTAGATTTGTCCTACCTCTTTGATACAGAAACATTTTCCGGTGGTGCCTCTGTTATTTCAGATTGAGTCCCTTATAGGGTCCTTTGCCATTTTGATAGATTACCCAATACAAAGAACATTCGTTCTACGACTTTTCGATGTGAGCCTTTAAGAGGGTAGCTCCAGTGTGTGCCTCAGCCTTCGAACACCGTACAAAATTCAAATTGGTGTCGAAATGAAGTTATTGGAGCCCAAATGATAAATGAAAAATTAAATTTGTTGGAAATTTTCACCTTTTCTGTCACGACAACATGACAGGCATTCCAGCAAAAGAAAATTATTTCAAAAATCGTCATTCGGGACATCAGTTTACATTTTCATCGATGCGTGACGACCGAAATAAATGCTAATGGCTACCCTCATTAGAGCCCTTCCAGCTCTTCAAAGAGTCGTGAAACAAATGCCTTTCGCGCTAAAACAAAATGAAACTCAATTTGTCATGTGGCCCAGGACTTTAAATATTTCATTATTACACGCACGCGGCTCAATACGAAATCATGAATACAAGAACCTAGGTTTCCATTTGCTAAACAAAATATGAGAATAGGAAATGCACACTTGAACATTAACTTCCAAAGCAGACTGCATGTCGGATGTCGGTGTTCATTTTTCTTCGACTGTATGACTAATTTTAGTAATAAATGAATAGCAAATGGCCCATAACGAAAAGTAATAAATTTTACGGGTGTGTACATTTACAATTTTCACGAATGAATTTGGACAAATTAGCTGAATAAGTGAGATAAGTGATGACTAGAAAGTGACTCACTTTTGTTTGGATGTTCAAAAATAAGTGAGCTAGTTGCATCCATGGCATTTTGTAAATGAATTTCAATACAAAAATGCATTCTTCGGCATACCTCACCCCCATTATACCTCAACGTTATTAAACAACTGTAATGTTTGTAAATATGAACACTTAAGTCTGAGCTAAAAACAGCGCATGAGTGTCAGGATGTTTACTTTTCTCTAGAATTTAAATTTGGAATGTTTGGCAAAAGAACAACTGAAATCAAATTCCATTAAATTGCAGCATCGGACACTTAAGAAAAAAAAAACATTACTCGGACGTTGGTTGTGTGTCTTATCTCGAGAGAACTCTTGAATTTTCAAAACGTTTACGTTCTCCACATTCAACCAATTTGCTTCGAATACTTTTGGAATTCACGACCTCATTCCACCCACTCAACGAAAGAAATGATAACAACGAAACGGTCGACTCACCTCAACGGCATTTTCCCTTGTTCATTCCGGATCAAATATTCCGTGTCTTCGTTGAAATCGGTGGTAGAATTGTCACCAAACGTCGAACTAACCATACTCGATTCGCTACTGCTCCGCGCACCCATATCCGATACCAGATCCAGCGTGAGCAGTTTATAGAACGTCGACGATCCGGATGCCAACATGAATCGATGCACTTGGAAACGAATCGATCCAACAATTAGAACTAAATCGGTGTAACTCTGTGAATTCAACATGAAACGCATATCGACGGTGTGCGTTCCGGAAATGATCGTCACTTCTGGAGGTAGTGGCTTGGGAGGTCTGAAGGGCTCCTGTGGAATGAAATTGTTTGAGGCGAAGTCTACCAATTAATTGCATGTTCTCAAACTAACTTGAAGAAACGGGCGCTGAACTCGCTTCAAATTGGTCATCCAGAATCGAGTCTGACGACGTGAAATTAGTGCCGCTCGTATTGCATTCTCGAAAACCTCATTCACTCCATAGTAAGTGAAAACACTCGTCTCGTAATAGCCAATGCCCAGTTCTTTGGCAACCGCTCTCGCCTCGTCCGGCATCACCAAATCACATTTCTTCGCCGCTCTAAAGCAAAGTTAAACGAAGTTTAGCGAACCTAGAGGCAATTTTGAATAAGAATATCGTTAAAGCACCTAACGAATTTGCTTCGGTCTCCGAAATACGATAAGTAAGTCTCATCTCTGTACATGTACCTCAAGTCATTTTTACAACCCACTAAAATTACCGGAACATCTGGGCAAAATTTTCGTATTTCCGGATACCACATCAACCGGCAATTCCGTAGTGACACCGGACTAGCAATCGAAAAGCACAATAGCACCACATCCGACCGTCCATATGCGAATCGTCTATCCTTGTCATGATCACCGAAGGTGTCCCAGAGTCGTAGTGAAACATTCACATTATCAACGATCTCCCATGATCTTTCTAGTACCTAAGGACAGAGTGGCACTGATACACAAAATTTGGCCCGGGTAAATTGGGATTCTTACGTCTTTGTAGATGCGATATTGATCGATGGCCCATACGGTTGGAACATGTGTTGCCAATAATTGATCGAACGATTGTACGTGTTTGTTGCACGCTCTGTTTTCACATGAAAAACGATGTTGAATTTGGCAATTCTAATTTAACCGAATAACATCAACCCATACCTTGCACATATTAATCGAGTTTTTCCAACAGCTGTATCACCAACAAGAACACATTTTACCAATTCCTGGTGTGGCTGTTCGTTGTCCATTCTGCCATTACCGTTTTATATCTGCAAACAAAAGTTATGGGAATGAAAACATAACAAAAACACTTAAGAATTGAACAACGTAAAATTTTTGTGGGCAATTGACATTTAAAGACTTGAAATGTCGTTTCAAATAATCAAAATAATTTTCACACGACTCATAAAGTTATCGAACGATTCTGAAATTATGTTTTCTATAAATAAAAAGTAGCGAGAAAGTTTATGTTTAGCAAGGATAACATTTGTAAAAAAAAACGACTCAGAAGGTGATAAAAAACGAACTGTCTGGCTCAGCCCCACCCCACTTAATTTTAAATGAAATCAATGCCAATCCAACTCAGTGTCAGGCCCACATAATCGGGAGGACAACTGTCATACTGTCTCAAAAAATTTCCTAGGCCTGCACCGCAGTGCCGTTTCTCCATAGAGAACAATTGAGCCATGGTCCGCAGGAAAAATAGGTTGCTAGAAAATGCGACAGAAAGTTTTAGTTTCTAATATTCCACAAAGGTTTTCACATGAAAAAATGAGGTTACCAGAACGTTGGACAAACTTAATCGTACAAGCAGCAGGCATAAAATGGCAACAAGTGGCAATCGATCAACCAAAATGTAAGGAGAGATAGGAGGCCTACATCCAGCAGTGGATATATTGGCTGACGAAGAAGTAGAAAACATGAACTTCTTTACTTCGAGATTATAATAGTTTGCATTGGATGCTGCTACGTAATCCATTAATTCGGACACAGTTTCGTGATAAGAACAAACTCAGGAGGGTGTTTTTGAGCAACAAGCTTCGTTAACTATCTATTCTACAATGTAGAGTTTGCATACCCCAGCCGAAGACGAAGTATGCAAGTACACTCATGCCGTAGAACCGTTTACCAAAACTTGTTGCTTGAAATTACACAAATGAGTTTCCCTTGGTCATAAAATTGTTTCCAAATAAATGAAGAACAGAGCGGAAAGCCATTGATGTCATGGAGCGAATAGCATTATTGAAATGGAACTGGGCGGGACACATTGCTAGGCAGACTGATGGGCGTTGAACCAAAATTATTATGGAGTGGAGACCGCCGACGGAACGGTTAGTAGGAAAATCATCAAAAAGACAAACACCGTCAAGCGTGAAGTAAATCGTGAAGAATGGAAGCTCAATCAATCATTTCTCTCTCACTTGCTTCGCTCCCGTCTTAATCAAATAACGTCTAGAAAGTAGTTTTGAATACAATCTGACAGAGTGTCCGGAGGTACAGCAGAAACGGGCAATCAAATCAAAGTCATAGAATCTGAAAGAGGCTGCACCGTTTGTTATTAAAATCGTTTTCTGACATCAATTCAGTGTGATGTGAGGTCATCTGCTAAATTCATCTACCTTCATTTTATTGACACCGAGATTGACACACTGACACAGTCTACAATACATCAAATATAAAAGGAGTTCAAACTTCCCGTTCTATTATGACGAGACGGTAAATGCTCTAGACTATACATCAACTCAGACTTTCAGAGGGACAGATAATGTCTGCTTGTTTGAAAAAAACAAGAAAACAAAAGTTCGAGCAGCTTTAAGTAGAAGTCTGATTGACTGTTGAATTGTTTTGTAAACAACAATTATCGCAACGAAGAAATCGATTGAAATGCATGTAGTTGGTTGATGCATACCGAAGAAGCATTTCATTTAATGTCTCTCGTGGTCTCGTTTGAAATTAGACTGCTTGTGTGTAGTCTCATCACAAATCATTTGCGGAAGATAAGAAATTAGCAGAAATGAGGAATTGCAATTAAAAGATTACACAGTGGAAAAATTGGATAAGTGAGCGTCGACCTGTGGTTTGGTTAAATGATTGAAACGAAATTTGCCAACCAACTTTTAGTGATGCACTTCCAGAGAAAGAAGATAAACAAATATTTTTGCTGATTCAAATTGTCGTTCACTGATTGAATTTAATTTAACGCTACAGGCACCGTGATTCTATTGTCTAAAGCTCCGACAAACTAAACTGAAAATTAATTTTCAAAAAAAAGCCAACAACACAAAGCTTTCTGCCACAATTATTGTTGTTCGACGTTACCAAGCGCACGTAACTATTTAATTAACCAAAGTGTTTATGTGCTCTGTGCACACGATTCGTGACCTCGGGTACTTTTCCAAATGCAAAATCATTTTTATGTTGCCTGTGTCACTCTTTGCAATTTCGATAATTTTTGGTTTTACTATCGGAAAGTGATTGGATGTGCGGACTGAATGCTACACAGAATAATTGCGATGATGAAATTGCTTTACTTTTTCGCACACTGACTGATATTGAGAACGACGCCTGTGGTCTTGTTGGAGTTTCTCGAACTTTCAGACTCAATGTTTTCGTTGAAGTATCAAACATCGTCCCATTTCACTGAGCGCATAGAAACGGGTCGTCCTGCAAACCTATTGTCTTATCAGTAAATCGACAAATGTTTTTGTTGAACTTACACGTTCACGGAAGCACCGAATTCCCCACGTGTAATTTAACGAAACGTTTACACAAAACACAGAACTAGGTTCAAATGAACATAAAGAATTATCTTAATAAATGCCGAGAGACTGTAAACATCCGATTCAATGTAATTGTTTTGTTTTGCGTCACAAACTATAGCTACACACAAACGCTCGATGGATGAACTCAATTATAATCGCCAATCAACGAGTCAAAATAGAGCGGTTCAACACTCTTGATCTACTTGATCGATCAACGTGCTTATGATTACTAACATTGCGTAGCTACTAGAGCGATAAGTGTGGTCTATCACTTCTTCAGTTCGGCTATAACAACGATTTTCACGTGTCTACGATTCATAGTGCTAATTTTACTAAAAACGATCGCAAAGAATTCAACGTATTAATTAGCACAAACGAAATGCGTCAATCAAATTACTATTCTTAGAGTCTAAAATGTTGCCTACTACTGGAAAAAACCGCATGTTCAGCAAACATTGTTCACAGAGGAGTCTATGTCATGCTAAACTGTAGGAATGTTCTCCAAAATTAATTCATTCATGCAATCCAAACAAACAATTGGATTAAAACATTTAGAAATTAGAGTCCATTAGAATTACGACTGTCGACGACAATAGTAACAAATCGAAAGTGAAGCTTTGAAGGATATAAATAGTATGGGTTGGTGTGCGTGCGTAACATAATACGACATTAATACGTGATCCATCTTTTGCGGTCAAGTGATTTTCGTAATATACTTTTAATCGCTGTCCCATGAGGAAAGTTGTCATTGCATGCATGTTTGGGACCCATTGCGGAAAGTCAAGTACATGTAATAACTACTTTCCGCATCCGCATGGGACAGCGGCTAAAACTCACATGTGTGTTTTCAGCAACTTGCTTTGGACTCGTGTTATTTTGACTCGTGTTGTTGCATTCTACATTTGTCGAAATAACAGATTATTCTCAAGCTCGTTGCGTACGTACACACTCGTGAGTTCGACTTGTTTCACCGAATTTGCCTTCATGTATGACTTCCATCGCATTCAACGTCAGTCTTGAAAACTAGTAGATTACGTTAGATGCGACGGAAGTAGTTCATTACATGAGTGACAACTTTGTGAAACAAGTCGAAGTCACGAGTGTGGATTTATGCGATGAGCTTTGGAAACTATTATGTTGACAAGAGTGTAGAGTTACAAGGCGGGCTATGTAACTAAACAGTTTCCAAAGCTTGTTGCTGAAAGCACACAAGTGAGTTCGCAAGTCTCATAAATTGCCCGAGTTAATTACTTCCAGCATCCGGAAAGTTGTTACTAGGGCACGTCACGCTTTCCCAGTACTGTCATCTTATTAAAATTCGTAAAAACCCGACAAGTATGTCCTTTTTTGAGTCAACAGTGTGTCCTACACCTCATTTAGGGAATGCATTTGGGGGGTGGGACACAATGTTGATTCGAAAAAGTGCAAACTTGTCGAGTTTTTACGGATTTTAATAAGAGATTGTCATCTGAAAAAAACGTGATGACGCATTTGTAAACAGTCCCTTACATGTACTTGTCATCATTCGTTAGTTTGTCCAAACGAGGCGAAGCCGAGAATTAAAAGCTTACGACGTTGTACTCTACAGTTTCGCATTTCGAATTACAGATGACGTTTTGTGTGCGTCCGTTAACATAATAGATAAACCAAAAACATCAATTGAATCGCTATTCCAGGCGGAACGTTGTCATCTGTAATTCGTTATGAATGCGGAACTTTTGAGTACAACGTGATAAGCTTTCAACTCTCGGCTTCGCCTCGTTTGGACAAACTGACGAATGATAATCAAAAGTTCCAATTGTTTATCACTCATGACAAAGCGTACTATTTGTAACAAATACTTTCAATCTTTCATCAAGCCAGCGACTTCAGGACTAAAGAAGATTACACGATTGGTTTTAATCAAGTTAATGACCAACCGGTAAATATTTCCATTTTTTTCCTTCCAACAACAAAACACCGAGCAAATGTAGTTGATTCACGCAGTTCTATGTAAATTATGAAGATAATAAATTTTGCACACAGAAAGAGCTATCGCATGCTATGAAATCAAATTGTTTTTGTAAACAAACAACAAATGAACAAATGAATGAAAAGATTTTCGAATGGAAATAATTGATTAATTCGCTCTCATTCATATTGAAGACGATGATAAAATCGTGGTATACGTTGGATGAAACTTTTACGCACACATCTAAAGAGATTTCTAATGCGCAAAGCGTAAACATTAAAATAATAATTTGCCTAATGTATTGTACTACTTCCGACCGGTGGATAAATTCCATTAACGGTCTACAGGATAAAGCAAAGAAAAAAGTTACGCTTCCGGAAAATGATTGATTCATTGACATGATAGTCATAACTCATTTCCTCAATAAGTAAATTTAATTACAAAATTCCTTTGACTGAAAGTCAGTGTTTTACTCTAAAAGCTTTGTAACAAACTGTTCAATTATGACTAAGAAAGCATATGAATGAATGTATGACCAAAAACCCCAAATGTATGAAGTTATTTATCACTCTTTGTAAAAATGATAACTTGAGTAAGTTTCAATGAATTTAAAAAAACGAATTTTTTTGTGCGATGAGAACTTAAATTCCTGAGCTTAAGATCGAAGATGAGTTCTAACGGGCAGAGATATTCGCAACAGAATCAATGATTCAACCCACCAACGACAGGTGTTGAATGTATCGCGGTTATGCTCGGCTAATGCTCGGACTATCGCAAATATCAGTGAAGGCGTTACTGGCAAGTCGTTCTTTTAAGCTCGGAAAGTCAAAAAATTATTCATTTTAGAATATTATGTTATGTCACAAGGACCAAAATGGTGTCTTTTTGGCACAGGGAGTGAAAAGGTCCGAGGATGGAGCGTCGCGAATAAAACCATAAATTTAACGCAAATGTTGTCAATTAGTTTTATTCGGAATAGAAAATGAACAGGGACAAAAAGTGACTCTACTGGGATAAAAAAATGAACGAATAAGTGAGCGAAAAACTGGCCGTTCCGACTCTCTATCTGGTTAGAGAATGTGACGTTTTTGGTCCGCTTGGATAAAAATATTAATCTTTCCGATTTAGTTGTCCAGGGAAATATTGTTCTAATTAAGTGACAACAGCACGAATTGCCGACAGCGTTAATCAGTGTCGATTGTGAGGAAATATGGCTTAAATCGAGGTATGGCCTTTAGGAGGACCTATTTTTAATTCATTAATTGATTAAAATTCATTAATTTCATTTGACTCTATTTCTTTCTAGATTTGCTTTGGTTTGCCAAAATTATTGAATCTTAGCCCTTGGCTACTCCCAAAATGTTTCAAATTAAAGTAACTAGTAAAGGATCTGAAATACCAACTTGGGACACTGTATTCTACTCATGGAACATTGGCTGCAACATGAAAATTCACTAAAATTCATTAAAAAAAAACAGGCACTGGTCTTCAGACATGGTGTGCTTTGAGAATGTTCTGAATTACTTCCGCAGCATCCAATGTAATGTTAAATTGCTGGCATAAAATTCGGTAAACAGACTTCTCAATATTAGCGTTAGCAATACCATTTTCTCTAACATGTATCAAAAATGAACTACTAAGTCGCGATATAAAGAAAGTGCACTGTTCCCGCACGTACTCTGCAAACTATTTGTTGCATATCAATCATTTTCGAGACAATAGAAAAATTTAATTCCAACGGAGAATGTTGACCATTCTAGAAATGTAAACAAATTCCCGCACACATTGAACACAATTTTTGTAATAAGAAAATTTAATTTAAACTAATTGTACCCTGTGCTATCGTTCTCGTTTGTTTGTTGCTTTTTTTCTCGTCGTCGTCGTCGTCTTCATAAAATGATTAATGAATGGAAATAAAATGGGAATTCCGACGGAAGGTCAATCAACGGATTATATTTCAGTCAAATAGTGTGTCTGAACAAATTGCACTATTTGGGGAAATGTTTTCACCAAAACACTGAACGCCGTGTATAGGATATTCACAGAAAGTTAATTGCATCTGTTAAAATAAATGAAAATTCCCGGTTGATTCGGTCTTTATATAGCAAAATGCATGCTCAAACAATTGAAGTACAAGATTGAAATTCCAATATATTTTGAAAATAAATTCATCGAAAACGAAGTATTAGACGAAACAAAACATTCTGTTGATCTGCTTGCCGTCTGTGACCAGGTTAATCATCGTATCATTTCACTATTATGCTGATCACACCGATTCAATTTAAAAAAAAAAACTACGTCTCTCTTGTAACACTAAAACGACGACGTACAAAATTTGTAAACACAGCGTATGTATGAAAAATGAAAAGTGAAAAATTATATTACCACTAACCAGTTGAACGACAATCATAACAATAAATTTTGTCTTTACAACAAAGGAAACAGA
>JANTFA010163204.1:0-10184 GCA_026413405.1 Phytosciara flavipes
CGAAATGAAAAAAAAATCAAAATTGAAAATCAATCTTCGCATGAACGATCAAACGCTCTCTATTCCACGGATTGGACGTTTGACATTTTCAGTTTTTTTTATTTAGGTGTCATTCAAATAGTGCGACACGACGACCCCAATCCCCCTCCCCTTATACGTTTTTGCAAAACATATGCACAACAATTTCAAAATGTAGCGCACGTTTCGGTCTGAATAAATCCCTTCCATGAAATTTGACTGATCCCTTTACCGACGTTCAACTTAGTGACTGAGTTTTCTTCAGCAGAATAAAGCAGATGATACGAGGACCGCACTTTGAGTTGTGAGCCTTGAATGTTTGTAATGTTTTAGAGGTCGTACATAAATGACGTCACCCTTTTTCAGGGCTGTCACCAGATTATAATCATCACTGATAGCTCGACCGATATGCACTTTTTTGAGTCAACGGTGCTCCACAAATTGGCTCCACAAAGTGAACACTTGTCGAGGTTTCAGTGATTTTAATCTGGTGACAGCACTGAAAAAGCGTGACCTCATTTATTTACGACCCCTTACATTGCTACTCAGTATGTTAGCAGAAACCTTAGTACCGTTTTATGAGAACAGATGAGAACACTAAAATGTCATTTCGTATAGTGACAGGAGCCCCTTTCCCAGAGCTCCATGCAAATGTTAATACGAAATGGATGGTTGTTTTCACCCCAGTCAAGCTGGACTGCTTCAGGGAGCCAAGTAAAGTGTGTCATTTGAAAGGTTGCGACGTATGACGGAGAGATACCGAGAACCTATCGCAATCCTTGTTCCGATGGAAGACATTTTATGGTTCGCATTTTGGTAGTACCTCATGAAAAGGTCCTTAGTGGTCGACTAGCACTGTGGAAAACCCTTGAAGAGTTGCCCTCGTTCGTTCCCCTATTAAATCTCAGGCACGTGTTCATGTGGTTCTCCTCAATAGTACTAAGTAATACGTATGCCAGCTGGTACTTTCAAAACTTCGATAGAATAAATTGTAAATCACTCGCTGTATGCATAAAAACCTTCCTCACTTTTCGGAAAATTAAACTGTTGAATTTATTTACAATATGCTGTACGTGCTGACATGTCGTGTGTATATGCCAGGGTATGCGTCCCTTTACAAAACATTTAATTCACACACAAATAAATGATAAAACAGTGACTTACATTTTGACTAGCGGAAGTTATGTTCAATTAGGTTTATCTATTTTAACGATATGGATAATTAATTAGATTATTAGGTATAGTGCTGGTACGATTGTGTGAAAACAATTAACCATAAATATTTACGAGTCAGACTGGTGGGACTATTCAGAGTAACTTTGTTTTACCAAATCTTGATAGGGATATTTGTTATTATAACACACATGTAGACACATGTTGTGGGGGCTCGGCTCTCTCACTCCATGACAAATGATATTCAAAATGAGTGCACAAAGGGACCGTTAAAATGAAATCTCTGCTTGTAGCTGCTTCCAAATGTTTGACTCGTGGAATGAGAAAACTCGCCTTCGGCTCGTCATGCAAACTGCTCACGAGTCAAAACCACGATCTGTAAGTACGGACGTAATATATACTCAGAGAAATGCAGTATATGTGAGACGAAGAAGGCCAACAAAATTTTGCTGTTGACAACGACTGATACACACAATCTACCGCCATGCCGTCTGTTACACAGCCAATTGTAATATTTATGTTGAAACATTGGTAACCGAAAGTAACAGATTAAATATTGCAATGGATTCATTATTGCCGTGGCTGTAAACTCGAGTAGGTCACGCATCTCACGCACTTTACCTAAATACAAATATTATTGATTTTTATTGAGCTAACAATGTGTGCTCTGTCTATCGAAATAATTTACCTTGACATCTTAAAACTTTCAGAAATCAAAAACGTGTCAAAGTTGGTGAGTCGTTCATTCAACTAGATAAAACAAGTTGGATGGAATAGTAGATTACGTTGGAAGAGGAATGAATTTTGTGACAGCTCACGAGTGCATATTTAAGAAACAAGCTTCGGAAACTGTTTTTTTTTTGGCAAGTGTAGAGTCCGAGCCGATGGCGAGGGATGCAACTACACGAGTCAAAATAACAGTTTCCAAGGTAAGTGTTGCTTGAATACACGAGTCAGTTCACGAGTCTCATAAATTGTCCCGAATTGATGAACTACATCCAACATCCAACAACGTAGTTTATTTTAATCACAGTCCCTTGCGGAAAATTGTAAATGTAACGATTACTTTCCGCGGAAGGCACATGCCTGTGTAATGACCACTTTCCACTGTGAGCACATACAACTTTTCGCATGAGATAGTGATTGATTTTCGATTTTGCCCTGCCGTGGGATTGAACCTAAGATTATGAGTCGAGAGCTCTAACGCTCAAGCCATGGGTGTCGACATAAGAAAATTCAATTTTGGATGGTCAATAAATATTTTTCTACGGATTATGAGCTCACAAAAACGTCACCTTCCACACATTCAATAAGAAAATTTGGGGCTTGCCCCAAACTCTTCGCGCGAAGTCTGAGTCTAAGTCGGTAAACGGTGACCGAATGCTGAATTTTTTCATTTAAATTTTGATAAAATGAGTCGAGAAAGAATCTAAATGAAAAATTGCTTTGTGTTGTCCGGTGGTGGATTCGAACCAGCGATCGTTGAGGTAATCCATGTATGACGGAGAGATATATACGGCATGTAGAAGAAAAACGTGGTACGAAAAAAATCTAACAATCTAAGTTGGTAACACTGATTTTGAAGTAGTGCTACGATAGATGACACTAGCTTATCTCCATAAAATTTCAAATTTCACTAGTTCAAAATCAGTGTGATCAACTGGAGTTTTTTTCGTATCACGAAATAATTCATTGAATTGGATTCAAGATGAGAGGTGTTTAGTGGTATGTCACTCGGTTGCATAAATAACTATTCTGTACGTCAAACTTATTACATTAAACAAGTTCGTAATGTTCTTTCCAATTAAAAGTGAAAATAAAAATCCCAATTTCCCTTTCCAAATTCCAGCATCAACTTGTGCAGCACAAATGTGTTCACAGCTCCGAGTAACTTAGTTGATGTCGCCATATTTTTAATTACACTTAAGAACCGACAGTCAGGGTAAGAGGGTAAGATATTAATGTCACTGCACTGCACATTGTATTATGCATGTACATTGGTGCGTTGGTATACATGAAATTCTCGATTCTATTATTACAGTTGTTTCAATTTATGTATGAACATTTCTGTGATATTTTTGACAGTTTTCAAAGTTTAAAAATGTCATCAATGTCAAAATTATGTAGGGGGGATTGGGATTCGATAGAATTAGCACGCATTCTGACTGTGAACCTTGTCGTGTTTACCTCCTGTTTAGATAGGTCTAGGTATAGTCCGTGGCTTCAAAAATATTGCTGGATACAATTTGACTTGTTTCTAAGTGAAAATCACATTTAGATAGATTGGCTTCAACTCGACTCAGACTTTCTGTGGTGAATGACTTTCGAATACACCTTTTTTGTCCTTTGACATTGTTGACATTTAAAACGTTGAAATAAAATACCTTGCCATGTTCATAATTAAAATGTTACGACTGTAAGTATAAAAAATGTCTCGAATGGAAACGTGAAACTAAAAAGCATAAAGTTACAAAAAAGTTAAATTTTAGTAGAGAGAATAATATGGCACAATGCATAATAGTATACCCAAGGGTGGTCTTACTATAAAATAATAAAATATCCACCCACCAACCGAAGAGGAAACCAATAACTCAGTGCTCAGCTCATGCATGTAGATATGTAGGTATAATATAAAATCATTTTACTGCAATTGTTTCGTCGTAAAAAAATTTCGCCAAAATTAAAAGCCAAAAAAAATGTAAAGGAAAAAAGAGATAGTGTCAATGACTGTGTTTTGCGGTATATTGTGACATTTCTCATTATTGAGCCATCACGAGCACTGACTTTTCCTGACCTGAAATCCTCCGTAGCTCAATTGTTTGTTACTCAATTTCCAGATACATAAAGCCGGAACAATGTGAAATTGTCAAAAAATTCATCATTTCAAAGTATGACAAATGATATGACCGTCATGTGCATCCATCTCTGTACATGCCGTAAATACTCGCACCTGACGTAGTCACCCTCACCTATCAAACAATCAAATGAAGAATTTAGGGTTCGCGAACATCAACGAGATTGAAAGTTATGCATCGTTATGCTCGTGTCACACAATATGAGTGATGTACACACACCGTATTTAATTTTCCATACGATTTGACAGATAAAATGTCAAGCACATATTAGAAAATGACGTATTGGCGATATTGTGTCGTGTATGATTGTGGCATGGACATTATTCGTGACACTGGTGCTTCGGAAAATAAGAATGAGCTCTCATCATTCCTTTATGACACTTACTGTCTTCATTGTAATCGGTATCAGTGCTCCTGCTGTCGATATTTCAGTTCTGCTGTTTCATTGAAAAGTCAATTAGAGGAAAACTTTTACTTGCAAGAAGATAAACGACAGAATGAGTTGTTAGTAGTTCGTATCTTCCGTCTCACTTCCTCTCATTACATAATAAGATTACGAGATAGAGAGACAGAGAGAGAGAGAGTGCGAGAGTTGCCTGCAGTTCAGTATGACGTTGAAGAAGATGTCGATTAGCCGTCAAGTGTGGACGTGAATGATGAAATTTTAGACAAAGACGAAGAACTTCCAATGGAATTCCCCCAATAGGTGAGTGCGTAATTTGTAAAAGGCCTCTTCAGTTACAGATTTCTTGTGAATCAAGAGTTGTGGGTGAGCTATGATTTGAGATAATTAATTTAGAATACATGATCGGTTGCTTCCGATACGCAAGTGAAGATTCATATGGACCAATTCGTTTTTGAGGAATAAGTCAATTCGCATCCACATATCACGATCCATGGCATTATGCTATATCCACCAAACGCGAAATAAGTATTAAAGCTGAAGAGTACACATTTTATTACATTTATAGCAGCGGCAGCCAGATACACAATGTATATAATAGGGTGGATGTACCAATGGCCGGAAATATATGAGTTGTTGGACTGCATGACTGCTGTCACACATGACTATTTCACCGATTAGACCTGTGAGAGGCTTCCAGCGGATTTGAAGGAAGCGAAGACATAGATCGCAGATTCTTTGTTTTTAACTCTCCAACCGTAACAGAGTCACAAGAATCTTCCGGCTTTTGGCAGGAATTCATTAGAAACCCGAACATTATTACACGTAAAATTATCTTAATAATAAAAAATCACCAACGTTGACATTGACGCTAATCGTCCGGGGACTGGTAAAACCACCCTATCTACAAAGATTTCATTCAAATATTTCGGAACTCCGCCATCGTACTGTGCACCGAGCAAAAGGGTCAAATTTAATAAAAAAAAAAATGAAAATAAAAAACAACTTTCGCTTTTTTCCTCAAAACGAATCGAAGAGAGGGATGCGTATACAATACACATGTTATACAATATAGCTTAGACAATTCTTCCAAGAAAAGGTCTTTAAATCTAATGTATTTTCTCTGTTGGTGCTATTTAATCCTCTTATTTATTGCGTATACCCGCAGACCCATGACTCAACCATTGAACGATTATATTCCGTACACATGTACATATATACCAACAAATGTTTACTTATAATAGGCATATCTGACGTGTATGTAGTAGTCCATGATCTTGTCCTGTGACTAACAAACGTTCCACTATAATCGTATCTGGAAATCGATGAAGCTTTTCTTAGAAAATGTTTGATTCGTTCGAAAGAGAATCACTAGCATACTAGATAAGGTATTCGGGCGACTCCCGAAGGGCCCTTTCGTTTTTGTGTGGAAGGGTAAGGAAGGGCTTCTAGCAAATTTTCCTCGTATTGGTTTCGAGCCTTAAAAGTGATGACCTATAACTCCGCTTATGCTTGTCCGATTTGAGCCAAATTTGACCTGAGCGAAGCTTGGGCTTTACAAAATTGATTACCAAAATTTGAGCATTGCAGGTCTTTTGACAGGGACGTTGTAAGCAAGATACGAGACCTCTGTTTTCAAATGCGCCCATTTGTCGTAAAAAGACGATATAAATAAGGAATGTCTCACAGATTCTGAGCTATTTTAAGACTCAGTTTGTTAGTCAGGGGACGAGGTCGTGGAATTAGCCATATATAATCCATCATTTTCTATATTCAAACAAAATTTAAAAGATGTGTGCCTGCTTTACATACTAAGTGAATATGTCGTGTGTCTTTTGTTTATGTTTCTCAAATGTAAATATTGTACAGAGTGTGTGTGTGTTTGTGTTCCATATACACAATATGTATGTGGGAATGTTGAACTGTGAACGCGCTTTGACTGGCTTCCTATCTGAACGCAAACATGTGCCTTTGGTGCTAATTTATTAGAGTTGACTTTATGTGTAGGTAAAATTGGGTTGAATATTGTATTTGCATTAGGATGAAATTAATGGAATATTCACCAGTTTATTACCATAACATAGGTCAGGAAATCTGTTTCCCTGTTTGAATTTTAGTGACACAAATTGAAAAACTTGATATCCCATCCAAAATATACCGATGCGACGAATGTTTTGTACGTTTGAATTTTCGTTTTATTCAAATTCAAAAATTGTTTACTTTTCACTCTTGTGCCCCCCCTCCCCGTATGGTAAATTACGTTTTACCCCCAGACGAAAAGAATTAAGAACTTTTGTCGGTTTGTACATCGACTGTACTAATTAATGAAACCCGGAATTGGGCTTTTCAATGGATGAGGTTTATAATATTGTAAATGGAGTCATAATATACTTTTCATTCGGGATGGTTTCTAATTAACATGGCTCATATAATTTAATGAGTTTTGACATAAGGCCAATCACAGAATTCAACCTAACCTATACAGAATAACGATAATCATATTGGGACATCACCCAAACGAGCTAAAATTGGACGAACGCTTTTGGATTTGTAAATTCCATGAAAATTCGACTTTAATTAAATTAAATATTTTGGAAGTAAAGAAAAATTATGTTGACAGTTTGACAATTGATGTTTCGTAAAGTCGCTCAGCTTAAATTAGAGAAAAATTTGAGGTATCACTCTCGTTATTCCACTGAGAATTCTTTATTCTTGACCAAGAAGAGTCAAAGCGAAAGCTGATATATCAAGGTAAATAAGTTAAATAGGTATTGGTTGATGCGAGGGGTTACTCACTGCCCAAAACCATGTGACACTCATTCCTTTTTGTCAAATATTTCTTCGTTATTATACTTGCATTTACCCGTAATTGCGCGGATTTGCCGGAGCAGTTCGGGACAACCCATTTTTCGCACACAATTAATGGAAATCGAAGACCCACTCAGTGCACTCATTTTTTCTTACTGACTTATTTTTCTGGTAATGAATTTATTTTATTATGCCGGCAATTGCTTGAATTTGTCATCAACTGCTCAATTCCTCGTATAATTACCGCAGTAAATCGTCAATTCCTTCGATCATGTGACACCAATTCCCGAATGGAGTAGCCCCTCTTGTTGATGTAAGTGTACAATTTCTTATCATCATAGTGTTGTTTCAGTTGTAAAACATTTCTTTCTTCAAATTGACTTTCCACACAATCTGCAACGAGTGCGTTTATAAAGTGTGCCACAAACCTTCGTGGGTGTCTCCATGTGGTTTTACAACCTTGTTTTTTCTACCGATGTTGGTATGGACGTATTTTCTCGCTATACAGGCCGATGGCCGATCATTCTTATAGCACCGGATCAGGATCAGCTAGATTTGCCACAACAGTATAACAAGAACAATGACTTGCGATTAAAATTGAACGAAGCGACATTGTCAGCTTCAAACTTTTTTAGGAAAGGATTTTCAAACTATATGAAAGAAACGGAAACACTATCAATGACTGCAAAAACAATTCCATATTTTTGTAGAGAGGCTTGGTTGAATACAATTGATAAAAACTTTATTTGACATGTAAACAGTAAACAAATCAGCGAATTTGCGACAGCAATTTTACTTTTAGCAGTCGTAACACTTTTCGCAGCGTTAAAATAATCTCCGATCCGTTGAAAAGATTAAAATTTCGAGCGGACTTACGGCGTGAATACGTTCGGTATTGTCGTAACTACAGCTAACGGCTGTAGTCATTGCTTCGAAATCCAATTTTTTGTGTGTCTGGTGCTCGATTTCTCTTTTTAAAATTGACTGTTAGTTGAAGATAGGAGCACGTGGGAGCGGACGCTATCGGCAGCATCAAAGATATCAGTGAAAAAGTGACCAAATGACAAATCAATTGATTACACGAACAAGCGAAAGCCGGAAGAATTCATGAGGGACCATACACAAATTATGCACGCTCAAAATTAAGAATTTCAGATCCACCTTCCCCCATCGCACGCAAAAACGTATGCAGAAAATTTGCAAAATGTATGAAGCGTACGCTTTTCCCCTGTGGTGCGCGTGCGTAATTTGTGAATGGCCCCTGAGAAGCATGTAGCGTTTTTAAAGTGGAACTGAGCAGGACATATTGCGAGAACGATAGATGAACGTTGAAGACCACCACAAACAAGATCAAAGGGTCCGATGGAAAAATGGAATCAAGAGAATAGTGAAGGTGTATGAACTGGTAACCAGTAGCAACGCATCGTTTGAAATGGAAGAATAACGAGAAGAAACTAAGAAGTTTTAAGAGTTTAATTTCCGAATCCGAACATTTACTTACTTTTTCACTCGCAACAGAATCGAATCGAAGCAAACATATTTTGTGTATGTTGAAGAATCATTTAAAGCTCTTGGTGATGATGATGATGATGATGACAGCTTTTGAGTGCTTTATGCAAAGTAAATAAACGATTACAATACGAGCGGATAAAGCCAGAGCTTACAAATTTCGGTTGTGTATCTGCTCGAAATGATAATAATTTTTTATTTGAATATGTCATTAAATTATATATTTATGCTTTGTTGGACGACTAAAGATAACAGTTCGAAATGATATTTAATTAAATCAACAGAAGAGTGTCGTTACATTTCCATAATGCAAATTTTATAGTAAATAATTTGGCGATGTTTGTTCATCATTATGTACCGTCGTCGACGGATGAAAAAAAAAACAACACCCACACTCCCCTAACATTGTAATAACCAAAACGTTAGTGATCCATATCCCGTAGCTCCAAGTTTGAACAACTTTGCCTCTCGTTAATAATTATTATGTAAAATATTGATGTTCGCAAAGCCGTATAGCTTATCCATCGTCAAATATTTATTATAAAATACGAAACATTAAATGAATATTGATCCAACTAAGAATAACGTCTCTTTTGATTCTTCAAAATTTAGTCTACAGTTTTGGAATGTTACAGTAATTGAGTTTTGCGTATGGACATCATTATGTCGACTGAACTTATACGAAAAGCATTTAAATGAAATAGTCCCGATTTACGCTTCAAATCTGAATGACAACTTGAACCATGAGCCACTCCAGACTCGAAATCTGGTTAAATGATCTTGAAATAATTTGCGCACTCTACATCGTTTTACACTCTATCTACATGGTAATGCTTAATTTGAAAATGAATATGGGCTGGATTGAACGACACGCCATTTAGACGTTGGAAATTAAAGCTCTAATTGTGGTAGTATGAACGTTAATCGAGCGGAATGAAGAGTTATTAGTTGGTGTTGAACTATATAACGCATTGAAGATAATTTCAGATCAGCAGGAACAAGAGACACTCCTACTTTCGAGTAAAATTGACAGCGCAACGCATCAATTAGCGCAGTAATTGAATTGACAGACGATGCGAATATTCTACTACATTTCCACACGTCGTTTGACACTTTGCCTTATGCGTCAAGCGATATATGAAAACCAATATATTTGTGGCGTTCGAATATTCGGCATTATGCTAACGGGTCCTAGTGTTCGAGTGTTAAATTTCTTGCTCCAATATCTGTGCAATATAGCGAAAATTACGTACGTAAATGGGCATTTCATATTTACGTATTTTGTGTTTTCATCGCTTTTACCGTTCAACTCGGTCGAAATTACGTAAATACGAAATGCCCAATTACGTACGTAATTTAAAACGAATTTGTTTTTAAAAATTTTACCACACCAAAAATGAAGTCAACAGGGCTCGTTG
>JANTFA010163215.1:0-10182 GCA_026413405.1 Phytosciara flavipes
GGGTGGTGCTATTCATCATTATAGTACGTCGAATGTACCACAATATCGGTTCCTTTGAGTCTAAGCAAAATGTTCGTACGTATAGAACGCTATTTTCGAGACTTTTCGACAGCCCCTACACATTTGTCATTTCTTAGGTCACCAAAACGTTCTACCACTTCACCGTTTTCATTACTTTCCAAACAAGATAAATTCATGAAAATCGGAGGAAATTTACTCGAGATATCGGCCAAAAACCTTCACTGCGCGGCCGAGTAGCTCGATTAAGGCTCGCTGAATGGGCTCTAACTTCCGAGCTTGTGATTAGATCTCGACAAACATTTTTTTCGCCTGAATAAGTGATTAGTGTAGTTAAATCTATGTTTCGATTTCGACCATATCTCTGAATCGGCTCGACCGATTTTGCTCATCTTCCAATTCCAATTCCAACTGGTATTTGTGAATACAAATCAAGGGAATGACTGACATACGGACATTTCTTTTATTGCTAATTCTGCATCTAAGAAAGTCTAGGAAAGTCACAAACATGAGAGTGAAAGCACAATACTCTCATGCTTCGTGCGGGTCTGAAAGTACATGTTGATTGGCGTCTGTGAAAATTCGAATAGAGATTTACAGTAAAACGAAAACTGTACGACAATGTGCCAAAACAGAAACTTGATGGGGTCAGAGGCTAGATCATTATTTACTAGTTTCGCTGATTGTGGTTCTACTTTTTAGAGATGCTTTCATTACCGAAAGTTGTTTTTTACTGTGCCAGTGATAAGCTGCGCGACAAATCTAAGTTACATCGATGTTGACCTTCTATGGAGCGAAACTAGTAGGAGTAGAATGCCAGCGTCTCCCAACAATATCTTTGCCGGCAAGCCGTGTGAAAGCTTTTTTCCACCAGCTACAACCGACTCGAAATTCGAGTCTCGAACCAACTCAGTCCGCTGTGTTTTGTATACAGGTTTGATAATCAGTTTTTTTTTCTGCCATAGTTGGGAATCGAGCTCTCGCACTGGCAACTTATCGTTTAGTGAAAAGCAGCAATACTCTGAAAAACTGAAACGATACCTGAAATGCAGAGTTTTAGTCATTGGCTTGAGTCATTGTCATCATAATTGATTTGAACTTCTTATTCTTATCAGTTTTATCGGTTTTACTCCATGTGCTCTTATGTGTTGCTTCAAAGCATTTTCTCATCAATTTCGTTTGTCTTTTGTAAACTATGAATTTTACGAAAGAAATAAATCGGATTGAGGTATACCAATTGATAATAATGTTTAATTTGGTGTGATAATTGATGTAAATGACACTCGCCTCCAAATCATATATGAAATAAAGGAACTGAGTTTCCTCCTACGAACGAATAAACAAATTGCATAAACCAATTTCACACATAAAATTGAGTTTTCATGCTTTCCTTCAACAAATGTAATCTCTTCCAAGGAAATTTAATAATAAAACGACCAACATGATTGCACCTGTTACTACATTCTATGTGTGTACAGTTGCACAGTTAACGGATTGATAAAATGAATCTTCCAATCGTGCAATTTTCAGTTCTCACAAATCTAATAAAAATTCACTGAGATAGTTACACAGACGGCATTCTAACCTTGAACGCACAGCGGTTGGAGTGATATCGAATGCATCGAATTTATTTCATTGACCGGCGAATTTCGTTTCTTTCATTTCTCGCCAAAACAACAGAAGTTTGAACATAATGAATTAGTCATCATCTCGGAAGTATCTTTCACTCTGTTTTCTAGTTGTGTGTGTTTTATCAATTATATTATACGATAAACAGCTAAAGCGACAACGTTTCCATTTCAGTCTGTCGATGAAATCGCAGTATGTTTGCATGTTTACATGCTTCTTTTCGAGTTAAAACGTTTGTGTTACATTTTTGTATACAGCACTACAGAATTCAATTTCTTATCATCACTTCTTCAACCCGCTTCAACTGAATGTTTGTTGACGGTTAACCGAGAGAGTGTACAGTTTTCAGATAAAATATTTTAAATTTAGTCGACTAATTGAATGGATGGAACTTGTTGAATTGGACACAAGAAAAGTTTTTTTTTGGTTTTAATTTTATTTGAGCATCAAAAGTTGGATTGCCAGTACTCAGTACGATTTGTATACAGGGAGTTG
The DNA here is from genome assembly GCA_026413405.1 of Phytosciara flavipes. Taxonomy (NCBI): domain Eukaryota; kingdom Metazoa; phylum Arthropoda; class Insecta; order Diptera; family Sciaridae; genus Phytosciara; species Phytosciara flavipes. The sequence continues at coordinate 2,143 of JANTFA010163215.1, forward strand.
AGTCATATCACACACTTTTATTGAGAAGAAACAAATTTTTCAATGGAAATACGCCATGTACAACAATAACAGTATGGAATGGATCTGGGTGAATGAAATTTCTTTTTATAGCTCGGCAATATTGACAATGTGAATTTGTGTCTCCATTTGTAGCATATTTTTGGCAATGTAGTTTGTCGGAAATGTCATTGTTGGTTGACATGTAACGTCCTTGATTGAGCCATGTAATTTTAAGAGTTGGTTAGCTTTTCTAGCCCGCGTCAAGGGACCGACTCACACAAATTGGCCCGAGTCAATGAATTACGTTCAGAGTATCCAACGTAGTTCATTTCAATCGCTGTCCCATGCGGAAATGATTCTTTAGCTGATGACATTTGCATAATTATTTGGACGTATTGTTTTTGAGACTAGAGGGAGTGATTGTAGTAGATCTTGCTTTTTCGTGCAGGTTACAGACTTCCAACTTGCAGCCGATCAGATCCATGTCTGCAGATCCATGGATGTAGGCCTCCCTTTAAGGGGTATTTAGCCATGAAACACATAGTGCGGGTTGGTGAGTGTGGATCACATTCTTAACGTGAAATTCCGACTCACGTCTATAGCATGCATTTGAGATTTTCATTTGATGTACACAGAATTCATCGTGAATTATGGGTCACGTCATTCATGTATCTCTTCTGTGCAAGAGTCCTATGCAGAATTGGTCTTCACCGGTTTCGATACCAGGTTTTCTGAGTGGAAGGCTATTACGCTACCACTGAACCAACCCGTTCCTTAGACTTCCAACTTGTCAAAGTAAAAAGGTCCAAAAAAGGACGTAACCTACACTAATAGAAATGTAGCTTCTGATAAATTATTAACTATAGTTGCCGGGGAGCCTTTTTCCTGCCTTACTTCGGACACGCCTGGCTGGCTACGGCTACGTGTGACATGTATAATTATACATACTGTTGCTCATGACCATATTCCTGTCGGTTGTACGCTTTATACGTAGTCATATACGTGTCCGAAGCTCCGAAGTAAGATAGAAGAAGGCTTCCTTACACGTTGACTATTCTGTATTCAGTGTGAAATCAGCTGTTTTTTCTCCATCTGGCGTTCACATCATTGTTGGTACGGTCGGTCGGCATTATTTATTGTTTGTTACCAGTCACACATACAGCAACATCAGCGCAAAATAAACGAACGTTCACTAGCCAATATGAGCCACCAGCTGCGGACCATTCAGCACACGAATAAAATTTTCCGATTTTATACATTCCGACCTGTCGTAAGTGTAGGCAAAGACATTCCACCTGTTGGTGGAAGACGAGTTTGTAGTGAATTAGGCTAGATTCAATCAGACAGAGTACTCCATCAGTAGTATAGTCTACTGGGGTGAATTTGGACATACTTTTTTTCACTTTTTAGCCGACAAAAAGGGTGAGACAATGAGAGAAATGTGCAGGCCCGTAATCAGATCATATTGTCTGAGGGGGCCTCATTGCTCTTGAATTGTGTACTCAAATTTGAAATAATTTAGGAGTATTGGTAGTGTACCTTTCTATACTTTTGAAAAGTTGAAGTTCAAGATTTGTAATAAATTCATATGAAATGCTTTAGTTACTCGGTCATAAGACTTCGACTCCCAACAATTTGAATTTCTTTTTCTTCTCTGCTCTTATAACAATCGTTCGGGTCGCAAAAGAGTCACAATACACAAACCTCTTGCTATTAGTCAATCAATAATGTATCAATTTTGCACTACAGTCATAACTCGTCAGTGTTGATGAACAATGTTATTTCTGAAAGATTCACGCTCAGTCGGTTCGAGTTTAATTTTTTATTTTTATTTGTCTTAGTCAAATCTAAGAAAATCGAATTATTAATCCACCAAATTTAATTACAATTTTTTTTCGTGTGTGTCGGAAATTGTTTGATATAAATTGTTCGTTTCTTATATCAACAGACCAATAAAATATTAAATTGGGTGTGATATGGCTATGTGAGACTATCAAGTGTTTTTATCAAGGTAACAATAATTCAATTAATATTTTGTTTGGATTTTGAAACAATTTATTATTACGATTCGAACAGAGTTTGTTTTTGGTGGAAACGGGAAATCATGAGAAAAAGTGCTGTAACGCCCAACAGTGTAGACTCCAATTTTAATCTCATAAAACCCATAAATACTAAGGTTTGTTGTTTTTGATCAGTTAAACAAAGTTTTTATTGAAAAAAATAATCTTTTTCTCTTTGATAAATTTGTATATTTTTATGACGTGAGTGAATCAACTGAAAAAATATTCTACACGTGCCGCACACGTCATAAGTTATTATTATTCGAAACCTCCGTTTTGTATAGGAAGGGAAATATTATATAGTTCCATTGACTTACAAACAGTTCTTGGAGCGAAACATACCATTTACTTGATAAGGGCAACGTCGAATCTGCATACGTGTTTACTCATGTATACGCGAAAGTACTTATTTGTATCTAGTCGGGTTGTGTTCATGTCCATAGCACGTTGTGCATTTACGTGGAACAAACCACTAAATTGTAGTACAAGTGTCAGTTCGTATACAGCGAGCATTATTAGTATGAAGTATGAGGGTCTCACGCCTTTACTCTTACGTTAACACGTCGATTTGGACTCCCAGAATAAGTGCAAACCTTCTGGGGACATCCCTAGATGCGAAATCAGCAATAAAAAAATTTCTGTCCGTCTGTCTGTTCGTCTGTCTGTAAACAAGATAAATTGAGTAAAACGAAATCAATCTCGGTGGGACTTTTTTTGTCGATTTTTTATCAAAAAAGTGAGGTAAAGTTCGAAGATGAGTGAAATCGGTCGAGCCGATCAAAAGTTGTGGTCGAAATAGTGCTATTTCCGAGGTCTGGTCAAGGTTTATCACATATATTATCGGCGGTATTGCTGGCAGAACGTTCCATGTGCACTATGGTGCAAATGAAAGGTATTAATTAAACCAATCCAGGAAAAAAAGTTTGTCAAAATCGGATCTTCGACTCGGAAGTTAGAGCCCATAGAGTGAGCCCAAGTTGAGCTACTCGGCCGTACAGTGAAGGTAGAACTTTTATTTCGATATCTCGAGTGAATTTCATCCGATTTTCATGATATTTTTTTTTTGTTGGAAAGGTAAAGACGACCGTATAGTGGTATAAATGTTTTTGATGAAGTAATAAAATGGCCGCCAGTCTTGAATTTTAGAGTTTTTTGTCTATATCTCAAGTAAATGTCACCTGGCTTTGATGAATTTTTTTATAGAGTTCAATTTATAAATGAAACTTCGGACGGGGCTTTCGAAATTTGCTGTAAGCAATTTCAACAAATGATGAATTTAAATAAATCGATTCAAAGATCAGAGCAGTTCTATGGACTAACTATATGCCGTGCTCTACTCGTACGGGTCCCCCTTATGTTTTTTACATAGTGTGGCTTCTCCTTCGCAGGAACACTTACATGCCTATGTAAAAATAATTCTATTGGTAGTTGAATTCACACTACAATGCCGTGGTTTCAGTTTATGTGATGCAAATATCTATTATTTGACGGCCTAACTGATTCATAAAGTCTATCGGTCTCGATTGTATGTTAGAAAGTGCCATAGTATTAGGCAAAGATTGGGAGGGAGGGTGAGTTTGAAAAAAGAGTAGCCAACTAAAATCTGAGGTTTTTATGTGAAATGTTAAGAATGTACTTTTTAAAGAGATTTTTAACATTTCTTAAATTTCTCTATAACCACACTCATGTATTTTAAACAAATAAGGTGGGATCCACCCATCGAACTAATGATGCCATTCAAGAGATGTTATCAAACGTCTGTCTTTAAACTTACCAGCGGACGTTTCCCTGGTAGTTCACTTCAATTTTTTTTTTGTTTACAAGCTGGACTTGCGTAAGTAAATGTTGTGAGCAACAAGAGCTCATGCAATAATGACGTTTACATAAGAGGAGTAGGAGGAGGGTTCGAGAAAACGAGGCAAGCTTTGTTGTAGGTATAGGAAATATGTGAACGTTGGGGGGAGGAGAGGTTCAAAATCTGGAAAATCATGTGGACGTCATTATTTCACGAGCTCCAAGTCTTGTTTCCGATGTTTATACTTTGTTCATGTTGGATGTGTGACTGTGGAAAAAGATTTGGAAAGCCGATTGTGTCGATTTCACTTTCCTGAAAAATGTAAAATTTTCAAATATTATGAGGATTTCTACTGGTACATAGATATGATAAAAACGACCGTAGCAAAAACTCGATTCTAAATAACCCGCATCAAGTGCACCTCGAGACGCTCATAGAGCCGTGAAGTAGTGGCCTAAGTATAGTCCGAGGCCCCGAATCTATTTATTTTAAGCTATCGTACTCCATTTGCCTTTTAAATGAAACAAAAATTCTGAAATTGGATGTAATTTACTTGGGTTATTCGCTAAAAACAGTTGGGGCCGAGGAGCTGCAACAGTCCAAGGGTCCTACTCCGTGACCCACTAACCCGATTGCAATAAACTTTTTTCTTTGTATTGGCATTGTTCATATTGGCCTTTCGTATGGAAAAAAATCGCGAAATTCGAGCAAAATTTATTCGATTTATATGCAGAAGACACTCAGGGCATTACTTAACTCACTTTAAGGTATCTAGCTCACGATTCAGTGATTCAATAATAAACGCTTAAACACTAAAAGGCCTCAGCTTAGGCATTTGCCGTCCGAAAATGTCCATCTTCGAACTTGGCCTTACACTTTCGACCATCTTTCAGGAAAAAAAAGTTGTTGGAATCGGATAATCCGATTCGGATTTGACTTACTAAAGTTATTGACGATAGACTTAGTGACTTCCGATTGTTACAAACCTTGTAAGCTCTCTGTACTTCTCTTTACTAAAGGTATTCGTTAAGGCAACCAGTAAGTCCAGTCAATGTATTAAGTAATTTTTCGATTCCCAGTCAACCCAAGTAGATGTAAAAGTTCACCCAAATCATTAGAAGCATGCAAGTCGGTTCGAAATTTACATTTTTCTTAAATAAATTATTGAACAAAACTCCACGCACCAACGGCCATAAATTTCTCTTCAATGTGAGTCGCTTTTACCACTACTTTCAATATGGATCGTGTTTTGCAATGCTTTTTTGTGCATCTACAGTTTTGTTGCACTGAATACTTTTGTTATGATTTCGTTAGTTTGTCTCTTATCAAATTCAAACTCGATGATAAACAAATAGTTGCTTAATAGAAGTTAGGCTCGCTTTCGAATCTGTGAACATGATGTTAATTGAGTATTCATCTCGCGAGAACGAGAGTCACCAATTTTATTTATCAAATGCATTGCATTTGAAGAGCATGGGTCAAGAGACAATCTGGTCATCATGGCAACAAAATTCACTTTCTGACGCTACACAACACCCCATCGAAATATGTAAAGCATTCCATTCGTATAAATTAAGGGAATCATTTCTCTATTGTGCATTGACAGAAATTCTTCTATGAAATGTTCAAGTTCGACAGGGACATGACAAATTTGTTGCATTATATGAAAACCTTGGAAAAAGTCTTCAAATGAAAGCTTCTTTTGACTTCACTTCTTTTTGATACATAGTGTTCTTTATGGCTGTCCGAGAGCCACTCATATCTTTTCCTTTACCTATCTAAAATACCTCACTCACAAACGCAACAATAAAATGTTTAATTTGATTTTCCGTTCATTTTCTCTCAATGCACTCGCATTCTTTTATTTCAGTTGACATACAAGTACTAGTTTACTACGCATACACAATTCACATTCAATTTGATTTACTTCAAGTTCATATTATTTTCCAATAAATTTCCAATATGCTCCCGGAATGGATCTGCACTTATTGTGTTTCAATTTTCCTTTCATATTTCTTGCCGCTGTTGTAAAGTAAATTTTTCAATTTTATCCTGATATTTGCAATGTGCGGACACCTTGAATACGAAAATTTTTGCCCTGATTTTTGGTTGAGATATGCTCGTTTCTCCTCTGAATGCAGGAATAGTATTTAATCTACGTTAGTGTCAAAATATTCATCATTCACTCGAAAGTTCGTCCACTATTTCGATCTGAGAGACAAACACAATCCATTTTTTATTTCTAATAAAGTCTTTTAGCCACATTTAATCAGTCCCTGACGACGCGCCAATGGCAATTTGTATCTTTTTCACATGTACATGTCTAGCGAATCATAAGGGATATGAAAGTATTCATCATTCATGGTACCACTGTTCCAGAATCGGAATGTAGTAAAGTTACTCACCCAAACGACGCTACACATGTCCGTGTATGCGTCTGTTCTGTGATGATGATGTGTTTTTGCATGAAAATATTGGAAAAATTTGGAATTTGTGGCGATTTCGACATTATCAATTACCGTAGATTAAATCTCGTCCATTATCGCTCCGCTCGTATCGGCAAACTCACATCTAGGGCGCAAAATGATGACATTTCAATACTTATGATGAAAATAGCTATTTCCACTGAAATTCAAATGAAAGGTTTGCTCGCTCGAGCCAGAGACGAGTTCTGAAATCAATATTTGCTAAAGAAAAATTTTCAGCATATCATGTCATGAATTCCCATTATGAGAAGTGTTACTTTTCTCTACTATCTTCTGGCGAGCAGAAGTTTCACGGCCGCAAAAGTTGTACGGAGGAATTCATTCGAAAAATAGCCTACTGCAATTGGACACATTTCCCAGGGGACGTTCTTATATAATGCTTCGAAAGGTATTCGACTCGATTTTTTTACAAAATTCCTCGACGCTTGCGTGGCTTGTGTGGAGGTGGTCGAAAACCGGAAACATGCACTTTTCATTCGGAGATTTCTCGAGGTATACGAGACGTACAAGGTCGTGTGAGATATCGTTAGAAAAGTAATTTTGCATGTACTTCCGGCAAACAGGGTCCGATTTCAGTAGGATCTAAGTCCAGCATCTGGCCTATTGAATGAACTTTTTGAGCTTGTCATATTCGGCTTGCATCTTTAGCTTTCGACTAGTACTCAAAAGATCGACTACTTGTCACTCATGACAAAATGTACTATTCTTTCATATAAGGCTGAAACGACATGAAATACCACAGCAAAGAAAATATGACGAATTGTCCACTCGTCGTACTGGTAGAATGGTCCTGAATGCTCGCAATAAAGTCACCATACCACAAAATAAGTTTTCACTTTTGCTGGTTTCATGTTTTGTTCATCAATTCCACATCACAGTAGCGACTTTCTTCATATTTTTCCCATTGCACATACATGCGACTAAAGTGGGTCCGTTTATTCTTCTCCTGTTCAAAGCATAGCTAAAACGATACGGAACGACGAAAAACATAAAAAGGTTTATTTGCGTTATGTTTTACAAACAAATTAACTAACCAGGCAAATAAGCGCGTTTCAATATGCATGAAAAGTTGGTATCTCCTATCTGGGCTTATAAACAACGCAACCCAAAACCTCAACCCACAACCCATTCACTTCGAATGCATATGCACCGTATATAATAAAACCAGGAAAGATTCACCCATAAAATATATAACATGTGCAGTACACCAGATTTGTTGTTTGGCGTCTTGTCAGCAAAAACACGGAATCGGATGTATCTGATGTTAGTTCCCATGATAAATTCAGATTGTATTTGGATCTCGTCCTGTCAACACTATTCCACTAGAAGATCTGTTCCCAAGTAGCCAGTGTTTATTGTAACAGTGATAAATCAGTTCAAAGTTTCGATGGTTGATGAAAAGAGACAAGACTTATTTGTCCTTTTAAAGGTGATTTTTAAAAACTCTATTGAATCATCTCATCATCTCATCAATTTAAGTGTGTTCACCTGTGCATCATACATCTGCATTTAAGCTAAATCGGTTTAATTTAATTATGGTGTCCTGCTTATCTCTCACGTCGGACTTCATACCTAAATTAAATTTGTTTAGCTCAATCATGTGAATTTGAAGTAAACAATAAATTCGTTCAAAGAAATTTAATTGTAACGTTAGATATCCACTCCACACAAAGTGTTCTGGAGGAATGATTTTTTGTGT
>JANTFA010163226.1:0-10180 GCA_026413405.1 Phytosciara flavipes
CGTTCAACTCAAAATGAACACAAATCAAAATTCATAAAATGTTGTAACCTTTCCGGCCATTTCTCTGTAGATTTTAGAGAGATATCGATGTTGTATTCACTGTAGGTATATACATACACTCAATGTATCGCATCTAATGTAACACACCTGAACGCTACGAAACCGGCAAGACAGAACAGGATTCGTCACATGCATGAGCGCCGACGGAAAACTGTTGGCGGCGGCTAGCCGAAAAAAAATGTCGGAGGTCGGCGGCTAACAGTTCCGCTTGAGTCGGCTTAAAACGGTTCGGCTGAGGATATTACTTTTCATTTCTTATTTTCAAAAATAGGCATAAATGTAATTCGTAAGGGGAATGTGAAGAGGAAATGTGTAATACTACACAAGGAACTGCAATGAATTGCAACTGATCTCATTAGGGGAATCAAACATACAAGTGTGAGTGTATAATAAGGACGCAGTGGCTCAGTGTTGAACGTACTGGACTTCACAATATAAGTATGGATATAAGTCACTAGTGGGCCTGTCGTGTGTACCCACACGGCATATCTACAATCTAGATGCTGTGATGTGGTAGGCTCTTAAAAACCATTTTTGCTCGCTAAATATAAGATCTCACACAACCAATACAGTGACAGTTTTTTGAGAATGCAATCAATTTCTGCCCGAGCTATATTCACAGAGGTTCAATTTTCTGAATTCTAAAGGAAAATCTAATCAGCCAGGAATTTTTACATGCTTCGAAGGAAAAATTGGATTTTGAAATGAAAGTCTCAATTTCTTCCCGAAATCTTCATTAAAATTTTGCTCGGCTGGGCCAAACTAGGTCGGCCGCGGCTAATTCTCGGCGGCGCTCTTGCCTGATTCGTCATACTAGTAATTGCACATTATATGGTATTCCTGTTAACAATTTCTTTTTAGTTTATTATTCGATTTTATGACCGAGACCGTTTCCAAGCAAATCATATGTCCAAAGAAATTTCCGGTTGAATCATTTGAAATGTGAGGTCAGACTTTTACCTCTTTTAGTATGCTAGACAGTAAAATGTTTATGGAATGCAGTAACTTTGAACGGATATTTGAAATCTGAAAGAACGGTAGTGTAGCCGTGTGTTGTCGGAGGAAAGAGTATCGTGTATGGTTTGATACAGTTTATTGATGAGATGAAAATTGAGTAATATTTTTCCTCTTTGCAGAAAATATATATCGACTCTGTTATGTAAAATTTTTAGAGCCGTACGGAGTACGAGGGTCTCATGCCTTTACTCTTACGTTTATAACACGACGACTTCAAATTCCGGTCTGTCGGTCTGTCTGTCATCACGATAACTTGAGTAAAACGAAAGCAATCTTGATGGGACTTTTTTTCCTCGATTTGCTTTCGAAAAAGCCAGGCTAAGTTTGAAGACGAACAAAATCGATCGATCCGTTCCAAAGTGTCATATTCGAGGCGTGGTCGAGGTTTCTCGCATATAATGGAAGGTATTGATTACACCAATCCAGGAAAAATAGAGTTTGTCAAAATCGGATCTTGGGCTCGGAAGTTAAAGCCCATAGAGTGGGATTAATTTGAGCTACTCGGCCGTATCAGTGAAGGTAGAGTTTTTTGTCGATATATCGAGTAAATTTCATCCGATTTTCATGATCTTTTTTTTGTTTTAAAGGTGAAGACGACCGTAAAGGGGTAATACCGTTTTCGGTGACCTAAGAAAATGGCCGCCAGCCGTCATTTTGAATTTTAGTGTTTTTATCTCAAGTAAATGTCACCGGTATATTTAACCCTATGATGTCACCTGACTTTGATGAACTTTTCATAAAATGCTGTCAGCAATTTTAACAAGGGATGAGTTTAAGTAAAATGATTCATAGATAACATGGCAAAGCATTCTATATGCCGTGCTCTACTCGTACGGGTCCCCTTAGGTTTTTTTATATTTATAATAATTTAGGATCTTACCTGAAATTGTAAAGAAGATACGGGATTTTTTATATCGAAATTATCCTTATACATTTCGTTCGAATTTTTTTATATTTCCTTAACGTCCTAATCTCTCAGAAAATTTGTCCACATTGGCGCAATATTTGAAAAAAATTACTCATCTTTGAAGTGCAGGTTACGTGCTAAAGCCGCTCACCAATTAAGAAAAAAATTCCACTCTTAAATTAGGAATTTTATGTCTTATCGGAAAAATAGTGTAGTGACGATAGTCACAATCAAGTAGTTATGAAGTAGTAGCGAACATGTAGTTTCGTTCAATTCTAGGGTGTTTATAAGTGTTAAGAAATGCAGCGAATCAAAAACATCGGGGTGACCCGTTCGAGTAGTTTGCAGCAAATAGCTAGCCTTATCCTAAAACTGCTCTGCAGCCTTGCACCTTTAGACCAATCCATTTAAACTCATCCCTGGTGACCAGGTTAAATGAACTCGAAGTAAAAGACAAAAACACTAAAATCCAAGTAAATTATTCCACACAACATACGTCGAAAGTGAATCGTTTAATCTATAGATTCATTGTGTTGAACGTTTTTTTGTTGCGTGTTTGTTGTCCCGTTTATATTTTTCATGAACAAGTGTGACACTTGAAGTGTCCGATCGAAACCAAATAAAAGACGCGTGTTCGCTAGAATTTAACGACGATTCAATTGCACTATACTTTCCCCGAATATCCGTACGCTTAGGGGTCATTTACAAATTACGCCAGCTCTACAGTGGTGAGAGGGTCTGGACAAATAACGCAAGCTTCATACATTTTTGATATTACTTCCATACATTTTGACATAACGTGCACAAGTTGTTTGAAGCAAGTGGCACATGAAACGGGTTGACGATACTGATCAGGAAAAAATAGACAATCATGAAATAGCGCAATAAAAGGTCAAAAATCGGTTCATTGGATCGGAAATTGGTATTCACTAATCAAGCGTAAGTGTCACGCAGCACATGTGTAAAATCTTCTGAAATAGAGGATGCTTCGATTTTCGAGAAATTAACTTCACGCATAGCACTTTACCTCCAAATTTGACATCTCACTTTTGAGTGTTGATGCTTGAAGCTAGAGTGCTATGCTTTACGTAGAATGTTTTCTTCAGAAAAATTGCGTACTCCTCCGAATAAGATGACCTCGTACTCAAACAACTTCATGTGTTCTGTTGTCAAAAAATAACAGAGCTAGATCACATGCTGTTTTTCCAATGAAGACTTTTGACCAATGTCCGATTCGTAAAAGTCGAAGGACATTCGGATTTTGCTTTTTACCGCTTCGAACGAACCAGATTGAACTCATTCCTGTGAAAAATGGTATAACCGAAATTTGAAGTTTACTTTCTGAACATTCCAAATTTTAACGAAAATCGTTTTGATACGACAAAATTACAAAATCGGAATGTTCTGCGGCCTGGGAAATGATACATAGGTGACGTTGTGTCGGTACGCCAGGTAGAAGGAACATGTTGACGGATGCAGTGGTAAGAAGAATGAAAAATTTTCGGTGGCGGCTTGGCTGCTGGATTTTTAGTGAAATTTTAGGCGACTATCGATGCGGCGCACATCTTTACTCCACTTCATTGACAATTAAATTTCAATCCATCTATCATTCCATACGTCTCCAAGGTATTATTTCACCTAGGTCAGAAGCAAAGCCAAAAGAAAGTGTCGTACACTAACACTTAAAAAGCTAGGTGATTGTTCACATATTTTATATGGAGTTTTCGACTAATCCCCCCATCACGCAAGAAAAAGGTCAAATTTGAACCAGATAACTGAAACCCCCTCACACCCTCGGAGTGTGACGTAATATGTGAACAGCCCCTAGTCAAACATTCGATTTCGCTACAAAAATATCTGAGCCAACTTTTCATGTTACGATTACGTCTACGTGACAATTTATTTGAATAAAAAAATCTTAGAAATAAACACAAAGTTGCAGGAATGTTAATCGCTGCAATTGTTTGATATATGCAGAAAGCTGTGTTCAAATTTAAATAATCGATGCTTCGATTGTTTGTTGCAACGTTCATTGACGTTTCTATCTCATTGGTCGACGTTTCCATCATCTTCGACGGCACGTCCACCCTCTCCATCGGCACTCTAATACATACTAGCGTCGAGTCTAATTACGTTTACTTCAGTGCCCACATCCACAGTATCCTTCTAAATGAATGTCATGTCAATGGATGCAAAAAACTCTAGCAAACAAAATTTCCAAAAATGCACTCACATTCGAATGGATTCCGTAGAACGCTTTTGCAAAGTAACTGTAGCTGGGTGAAGACGAATCGACGAACAATTGAGTTCTTACCGACATTCGACGAACGATTGGATAAATTATCGTGGCCGTTACTTCGTTCACAAACTCCAAGTCAATGAATGCGAACGGCGCTCTCGTATACTCATTCAAAGCGGCGAACAGCAACCAGGATGTTCGTATTCGCTCCGATTCGCTTAAACTTTTGAAACCAACGACAGTATCGGCGGTTTTCATTGTTAGTTGCGCCGGTTTCTTATGATCGATGTGTTCGTCGGCGTCAAATTTGAGCTCGTAGACAGTGTCGACGTCTGTATGGATTTCTTTGCCAATATCACTCAGAATAGTATTGAACTGCAGTAGAAAATCTGAGAATTTCTCCGTAATGACGCCTCGTATGCGATTGCTGTGTCCTACAATGGTAGCTGATTTAGCCTTACCATCATTTATGTCACCATTTATGTTGTCTTCCTTGACTTGGCATGCATTTGTTACCTTGGAGAAAAAGACCAGCACCAGCATGTATTAGTATGGAGGCATATCGTGACAAAGTGATGAATTTCGTTTGATAAACAGAAATGTGGAGATACTTACACCATACCATCCGCTATTCGCATAAAAAACGTCTAGATCAAAAGTGTCGATCAAATCGGCGAAAGTGATCGAAATGTCCATGCTGTGAAATAGAAAGGAGGGGGTGAAATCAGAAGAAATTGAGGAAATTCCCTCCAAACATTTTGAGAGTAACGTACGGGTCTATGTAGATCCCATTTCGTATGTCTTGCCAAAGTGTAACTGGCTCGGTGACACAATTGACACTGGTCCAATCCATATTCTCCTGATTAGCTCGCAACACCGTTCTTATCGTCTTGTACTTGAGAAAATTAATTTTTCGTCGCAAGTCGTCACTTTTCAATTGAAGTTCAGCAACAGTTTCGGTCAACTTGGGGATTTGTTTCTCGCACTGAAATTGTTGTTAAAGATTCGGTACGAAATTTTAAGTTGAATTCAGGTGGAAGCGGAAAGATTTTCGTTTCATTTTTTGAAGCTCAGATTGTGAATGTTGAGCCTAGGTAGTGCTATGTCGAAGAGCATCGGTCTTAACCGGTCGAAATGGACTTTACAGAGCCTTTCGATCTCAATCTCTTAATAGGCCAGTCCTCGGACATGAATTAGTTGTTTTTATGAATGAAACGACGACTCATTCATGTCCGAGGACTGGTACAGTCTAGTCACCCTATTTTGTACACAATCTATTTGCCATCCGCGAAAGCAAACTCAGTGATCGAATCAACGATCGATGAATTCAACGGTCGTTCGGTTGCTTCATTCAGTCCGAGCAGTTCTTTATTCGAGACCTTCCGAAGTTCCACTGACACCTGAGAGAAAATAGAATTCTCAAAAGTGCGAAAAACGTAGTCTCACCATCAGAGCTCTATTGTCTTCTGACACGCGAGACAACGTTTTCCGAACTACTGAGACTTTCATTTTTACCCGGGCAAAGACATCTTCCCTTCCGTTCTTGCACATTACCTCTTTGATGGACTTTTTGTGTTCAACAATGTCCCGTTTATTCACATCAATTCGCCCATTCAGTTCGATACATTTTGTCATTGCATCAATTTTCGCTACCAAAGACGCATCTTCCGTTGTGAGACGTACAATATCATTTTGCGCTGACGAAGAAAATGTTCTTAAACCAACCGAGAACAACATAAAATTTCCATATTCTGAGTACCTGCAGTTATGCGTCCATTAATACCGTCCAGTCTGCGCTGCTCTGCCACCAAAGCATCAGCATAATTTTGAACTTCGGAAGCCTCGCACGGTGTGTTCATTCGAATGTGTAAAGCTTCCATTTGAGCGTTCTTCTGTTGCTGTAATTGAGCCATATGTTGCTCGAGCTGAGCCACTTCTGCTTCCACATCGGCAATGTTAGAGACAGGTCGCTGGCGTGGTACCTTTTACAATTCACGATAATATTTTTGTAAATTCCTTTCGTGCCGGACGAAAAGATCTTCGTCAGCCGTTTGACGTCTTCACTCACTTTCATTTCCATGATATTTGACGAAAATTCAGTCATATTATGGATTGCTTCTTGTAGACGTTGGCATGCCACAGGGAATTGCATATTTTTCACTTTCTTTCCCGGTCGGATTAATTTGATAGTGTCGATTCCCATGCTATGGCGTGTGTAAATGTACTGACCGTCAATTGAAGCAACCTTTAGCATTGACGAGAAATTGAATATGGGAACTACTAGACTATGTTAGGTTTATAGACCGAGAGCCCACGCGCATTTTCGACCCTCATAAGGGACCGGTTTGAGACCTATCAAACTGTTCGGTTGACCTGCACGAAAAACATTTTGCGTGGGCTCTCTCTCTCTCTCTCTCTCTCAGTCTATGAGGTTTCTCTCATGCAACTTACATATTTCTTCGTTCCATTCCGGAATGCTTCTTTCACTTCAGCTCCACTGTTAACGCATTTAATATTAAGCTCCGTACCCATGTGATACATCAGCTTTCGACGAGATTCTTCATCGATATCGGTATGGGTAAATGTGCAGTAGTCCAGCCAATGGTCGGTTGGTGCCACATATCCTTCTCTGCCTCTGGGATTCGGTAGCTCACTGAGCACCAAAAATTTGACACCCTTATACTCCTCATTTTCTTTCGTTAGAAGATCGTATATGGACTGTTGGTCATCTTTAAACAATGCGATGGTATACGAATAATCAGCCAAAATATTGTCAATCAGAAACTGGTGGTGTTCATCACTTGCACGGAATGTTCCATTTAGCAAGAAGCCTTGTTCGCTCGGAATCAACGAACGTAGCTGTTTCAACTTTAGTTCTTCATCCGATTGGATGTAAGCGTTCGGATGAAAAATGTCTTTCAACGCAGAATTGCACTCGGTAACTATTTCTTGAATGGTTTTCAGTCCTGCCATTTCTTTCGGTTTGCGTTGTGGCAAAACTTGTTCGAAGAAATCGAACAGTTTTTGCTTATTGTGATGTCTTGCCAACGTAGCCTTTGCATTTAGGATTCGGAATTCAAGCTCATCCATTTCCAATTCGTCGTTACGATGATATATGGGATAGAGTTTGAGCAAATTATCTCTGCATAACATGCGACTTTTTCGGTTCGTGCCATTTGCACCGTTCATGAATGCTATATTTGTTTCAGCTTCATTTTTCAATCGCTGCCAAATGAAAATATTTTTTTTCTAATTTCGTTTTGCAATTAAAAATTCATTTTTTGTTGTTTTTACCTCGAGATCTGTTACTAGACCCTTAGTATCTTTGATGCACATGCGTCCTTGTTCCATTAATTGTTCAAACATAAACTTCTGGATGCCATACACCCATTCACTATATTCGCCATCTGGGAGATTTTCCATTCGCTCAAGTTCCTGATGGGTAATAAGAAGAATTTTCGTTGATGAGTTCGTTGAAATCAACTAACTGAACAGGTATTTCCATTTAAAAAGAAGCTAAGGTTTGGAACGGGTCGGGTTCGCTCAGACCGGAACCAGATAATGAATTAAAATTTCAGGTTCAATACGAACCTGACAGTAGTAGAACAATCTCAGGTGCAGGTCTGGACAATACATGAAATCGTAGCCGTTTGAGAACTAATGTGAACACATTCAAGCTTTTGGCTTGGCAAAGTAGAGTCGAAATGTGAGGAGAGGTAATTTAGTAATGTAATGTCATAGATGGGACTGTAGATGGAGTGCATATTAAAATAAAGCAGGAATCAGTCACTCCGTTTAGCTCTAATAATGGGCAGGGACAGAATTCTCTCTGTACGCATCATCAAAACGATGGAGCTAACTAAATGGAGTGACTGTGATCACTGGTCAAATCTGTTTCACTTGTAAAAAATTCTCTTTGTGACGCATTTACACTTTGAACATACTCTGCGTTCGACAACATAGAATTAGCGAAAATTTCTTTGGATTATTTGCTGTTGTTCAGGCACAATTCACATCATATGGGAATGTCACAAGAGATTAAATGGTCAACTATTGAAACCGACGTTTTACGCTTCGAATCACTCACATCAAGCAAAGTCTGATTGACTCTCTGTTTTTGGTTCAACGATTCAGTTTCTCTAGCAATTGTTCCTCTGAAGTTCGCAATGTTGGCGTTGAATGCATTGAGTTGATTTTGCACAGCCACCAATTCAGCTTTTATTGCCAATCTTTCCGCTTCCTCCCGTTTTAATTTTGAAATTGTAAAAGCCTGAAATCGGACAGCCTGAAAATGAAATATTCCGTTAACAAACCAGCCGGTCATTCAAACATAGTTAAAGCTTACAAAAGATTCTGGCAGTTCGGGTAGCACAGCCTTGAGTTCATCTTTGTGGTTAGTCAGCTCACCAACGAGCTTGCTTGCGATATCCAAAATTTTTGAATTTTCTTTGATTAAAAGCGTTTTCTGAATCAAGGCTGCAGTTGGTTTCTTCAATCCGGTAATGGTGCTAAACAGTTGAAGTGGCGCTGTCACCAACATGTTGCAAATGTCCTTAACATTTGCACTGTCACAGAACAGTATCTGCGCGTTCAAATCGAGGTTATTCTCTTTTAGCCATTCCAGATAGTCTTCTTCGGTAACATCTACATTGTCGATCGTAAATGCTTGCGTTGCATTGTCCGTCAATGATCGCTCAACGATGTTATTCTGGTTATTGCAGTGCAGTGTGATTTGCACAGACGTAGGGGCGTCGTGAGAAATTTTCAGTTGAGAATACTTAGTAACTGAAAGTTGTTCCATCGAGGCGCCTATTCCGAAGAGGATGGCTTTCGCGAAACTTTTCTTCACTGAAATTGTAAAACAAAAACTTTGATTTGCAGGCGGTTGATATCTGGATACCGGATACCGGTTTCAAGGCCGGTGATTCTACTTTTTGTTTAAAAAAGAAACTTACCCGATCCGAACAGTCCAGCCAAAATGTTTCGTTGCTCAAATTGTTGAAAAACCACTTGATTGTCGATATTAACAAAGTTTTGCACCTTAACACTCATAATTTGCGTCATATTGAAAATTCCTTCAAATCATTACGGGTTAACAAGACAAATCGATTTGTAAGAAAGACAAATAGTTGTCCAAATCACATGTAGACAAACGAATTTGAGTAAAATAATGACACGTTTCTTGTTGCCAACCACACATTATCTTTATCAAGGTTGTGTTTGATGAGGCTACGACGATCGCTAGGGTGGTACTCGTGGTATCGCAAAAATCTGAGGAAATGTCGGAAATGTGCTAAGTTCAAAGCCGTTTCAGTTCAGTCTCAATTTCATATTGAAATGCAGTATACGAGTCAAGGCTACGAGACGGAAAGGTAAGACACATCTGAGTTGATATGGTGGTATGTACAGAGAACATTTTGTGTACTTAATATTTTGAATGAAAATGATAAAAGACCGTAGCAGACACACCTTTTGGGTGGGTTGGGTCCCTTGACTGACTGAATTTTGCACTGTAGTTCGTATAAATGTATTTTGCTTAGGTATTCAAGAAAGTGGAAAATTGCTACAGCACACAATCTTATTCCTGACATATGATCAGACTAAAATTTTGCGTATACATTTTGTTGTCAACCTCGGCTTCGGCTCGGCTTCACATTTATTATGGAAAATTTCCATTTGGGCATATGTATGTATAAAAATAGCTATTGCTACTGAATTGACAAGTTAAGTACATACTTAACTTACATACTTATCATCTAACACATGACGGACGCTTGTTTGAGATCTTGAATACATTTATTTCAATGTAGCAGGCAAAGACGGATTCCAATGAGTATGCAGTGTAAATTCATGCTCACCTTCAAACTCGGCTTCTTAAGTTATGATCACAAAAATTGTTAGATCATGCGCGCACGTTAGTTAGAGCGTGTGACGCAAGTCCACACTACAAAAAATTA
>JANTFA010163237.1:0-10179 GCA_026413405.1 Phytosciara flavipes
ACTAAAATTTCACCTTTGATCTACGATAAATATGTGAAAGCACCAATTAATTTACCGAGAGCTGACTCCACCGTGCTAGTCTCATTTACATATTTAATATCGATTCGTTCCTGTAATTACCGTCCTTCAAAGTAATCAGTAGTTGGCATGGAACATTGGAACAGGAGTCCTTTATTTACTCACACCGCACCGTATATACTCTCACACTGATCTAAAAGCAATTTGCTTTTTGATAAAAACTTTTTTTTGTCTTTCCGTATGATAAATGAAAGGAAAAGGTTTTAATCAAATGAAGGTTTGATGAGTTAAATTATTAATAAATGAGAAAAAAAAACGTCGGTTTCACAATAATATCGTCATGAGAACGGATTCTTTTTTCGATTTTTATCAATTAATTTTTTTAAATTTTCTAAATACTTTGAAGATAATTTATCAAACACAAGTTGTGCGTTGGGTAGAGACGAAGGAGAAGAACCAGAAAAAAAAACGCGGCCGGACTAAGATAAACGATTTTTTTAATCAAAGTTTAATTATTTTTCGAACCAAGTTATTGGAATGAGAAAAAAATAATTTTCCCTATCGTTGTGCACCGAATTTCAGGTCGACATCGAACATACAATACCTTCCGAGGTATAATTAAAATTATTAATGAATTTTGTAATAGAAACTCTATATAATGGTAATGTTAAAGAACGTTTTCTTACCAGAGTCATTAGTTCTTATCCCATTACTGGACGGTGTGTACAATGTAACAATTTACATTCTTAGTTTAGACGAAAGATTTTCTCAATAATGTTACCTCTGCGTATCTAGACAATGTTGTTTTGGTTCTTCTCTCATTTAATTTATACTTACAGCGTTGTTGTAAGACTGTAATTATAAAATAAGCCTACATACATGCATTGGAATAACACCTTTTATCCATTACCATGTCATCTGAATCCCATACGTGTACATGAACGGTATAACGTATAAATATCACTTTGGAATATAATCGAAGAATTTCGTTATTTATAATGTATGAATCGTCGGAGATGACTTGTATGACAAGTTTTTTTTTCTCTCTTTTTCTTCTTCTTCTACACGTTAAAACTTATCCGAATCCAAACGTGTGTATGAATCTCAAGCGGAAAAGTAATTTTTTTATTTTTATTTCCAGATATCATAACTTAATATTTTACATTTTGTACGCTTTGCATTTGAGAAAGCCATTTTGAGAAGATTTTTTTATTTTTTATGAGTTCATAAACTCCACATTTATTTTTATAGACATGTATACATGATGAGGATGACTTTAATGAAGGTGATGTTTAGAAAATGATTCATCATAAAATCTACTATGTTCATTTCGTGTCTTACCGATTATAATAAAAAACATTTTGAATGATGGGCTGTTTGGACGCATTTTAATGTTCTTGCAAATCATAATTCGGAGATGTAGAAACCAGAATTTATAATCAAGCGTTGTATTGTGAGGCGGTTTTACATAATTTCGTTGACTTCAGGGTCGTGCTGAAAATAACCAGTCAAAAATGTTTGCCACCAAATGTTCATTGAAAGGATGGCAGTTCTTTGTCGATAACTCGAGTAATTTTGAACGGATTTCCAGAAACCTTTTTTTTTAAATCGAATGAAAACGGAATTCCAGAGGTTCCTGGAAAATATCGAAGTAATCCAAGAGTTTTCTGATAATATTTCCCGGTCTGATTCCTTGGTTTAATCTGAACTCAGTCGCGCTGTCCTGATTGCTCAAAGAGATTCTATCATGAACTAAATTGGACTTATCCGAATAAATCCCACTTTATTTTCGTATAAATTTGCATAATTGTAGACAAATTTCGTGCAAAATTCATCGAAGCTTCTAGAATTTATTCGATTTTCAATTGAAAATAGATCAGCACCTGAAAATTTTCGCTATCTTGAGGCCTATAACTGAACAACAAAGTAGAGATAAGTGGGCATAGCAAATTTTCGTGCCCACACATGCCCTATGCCCACGGAATAAAATGCCCAAGCCCATTGCCCAGCCCACAAAATTTGATTATAAAAATCGAGATGTTTAATTATTCAATTTTCACTTCGTAGGCTCAATGGTTCAATTGTTTACACTACTTAGCAGTTATTGTAACATATACGTTTTACTTTAGATCGTTCTTACAACCTATGGCTGATACTAAAATCAGATTTTAGTCTTCTTAGTCTCTCAAAAAATGATTTATTACATGAAAATTTACGTGAAATTTAGTCAGTCAAGCGATCACACTTACCCAAAAGGTTAGATTATGTTTACAACCTAAAATCCTTCGAATGTTATTTTAGTTGAAATTCATCCTCGACTTCATCTAAATGCACATCACTTCATTCAGAGAATTTCTTTTAACAATTTACCCGAAAGTGATTTTCGTTAAAAAATTTTGCAAAAGAAAAACAAAATCGACAAAAACGTGTTCTGGCTTAAAGTATCTGTATCACTTCATGCATAACATAGAACTAACTCTGCCAAGAAAAATGCATCTGCTTCAGAATGCACAATGGATAGAGATAAATGTTACCCAAATCTTCTGCATTCGTTTATCTAGCCCGGGTTCGTATACACGTAATAGTATTACGGTAACCGAGGTATACATAAATCGATTGAGAGAGTATCCATATTCGTATATAAAAAGCACAGAATATTCATATTCAGCCTCTGATCTTTTTAAAGAAATATTTTTTCATAAAATTTAATTTCATAAAGAGTCTATCTCCAATGACAACATATTGACAAAAGTGTTTTCAATCGAGCACACAATCTCTGCCTGGTAGAATCTTATTAACATTCCAATAACATTAAAGCCACTTGCTTCCTGTCTTAATTTTATGATGAAACCAATATAATATCTGGTTTTGTGAACATAATGTAGATAATGTTTAACATGCAACTTTTCAAAAAGAGATCAAGAACCCACTCACATCTCATCTTTTACTCTTCTTTTTTTTGATGTAACTTTAACATTTTTACGGAGCATGCCGGTGGGTAACCAAATTTTTCGTGACGAATAAGAAGAAAAAAAATCGATGAATACCAAGTAAAAAGAAAGCAAAAAAAATGATAATAACGTGGGGTATGGCTGAAACATAACGAAAATGACAAAAAAATGTAAATAATTCTGAATATTGATTAGTTGATTTATTTTCTGTTAGACGGTTTTTTCGTCGTTGTCTTCTGAATATAGGTGCCGACAAAATGTTTAATAATTCATCAAGATCAAGGTTCTTTTGGTGTTGCAAACCATTAAATTACCTTTTGGGTAAAAAAGAGCCTTCCAATATATGGTGTGACCCGCTTTGTCAATTGTACCGTAGCACTAGCTTCTAGCATGAGCACCACTTCGGCAAACGTCACACATGAAGACTTTGACGATACGAGCCGACGTGTGATTTAGACGTGATAAGAGACGGAAATGATTTGGAAATCGGTATTATTCGCAGTTACAATATTTTCGATTTCATTAAATTGTAAACTGGTTCTATTGGTCCTGTCACGATGACCAGTTTTTTAACTCATTTTAAGAGACAAAAATGGATTAACACTCAAACTGAAAACAAAAACCACGAAATAACTCAACTCACATGAGATATCGGTGATAACAGCATTCACAAAAAAATCAAAATGAATTCATTCGAAGCGCCATTTCTGCACAAGCACATCATTCGATTGGGGTCATTCGAAAATTACACAATGATGGCTCGCAAGAGGGTCTGACATTCGTAATTTTTAGCGTGCGCAGTCGGCCATGAGAACGTTGAGTTTTGCTGATGATAGAGCCAATGACATTTCTATTGAGAAGGGTGCAGTACTTTCTCTCCCGTGAAAAGAAAAGAGAAGTTTTTGTGCCTTGGAATCATAATTCAACATTTTTCTTCGCGGCCGGCACCTCAATCGAAAAGGGATTCCTAAGAAAAACCAAAACTGTTGCAAGATTTTTGTTTTTGCCTCACGTCTAAATATGATCCTTTCGGCACCAAAAACGTCGTTCGTGGCTCACCTGTGACGAAATATCAGATCACTCCCCTGGTGTAGTAATCTACTATTACTTCACTAGGGAGGTAATAGATCCATTCTCTCATGAGGGAAACCATCTATCGCGCTCGTGAAGTGAAATAGCATACCAACCATGGGAAATGATTTTATATTTCGTATCACGATCAGTAGAAGTACATCGGACTAAAGCCATCGAATGCTTTTATATGAACAAATGAAGTACTCATCGAGGGGCAGATATTTGTAAATTTCTTTGACGATTTCCCAGAAGAAAATCCACTGAGGATTTCCTGATCGTTCTCTAGGGATTCGATTTGCTTGAGCGTTTTCAAGGATTTCCTATGAATTGGAGGATTTTCTCGAGAATTTTTCAATGATTTTTGCGCGTAATTTTTTGATGGATTTTCTAAGGATTTTCTTTTGATTGACAAAGGATTTTCTATGAATATCTCTGTCCCTTGGTACACATACTACTCGATTTCACCATCCTCCGAATCCCACTTATATTCATGCTAGTGACAGTGCCATGATTGTACACACACATATTTTCGGAAAGGTTAAAATTGTGCTGGCCTATCGACACATTGAATTTATAGTACAGCGAACAGCGAACCTATTGTTGTAAAGCTCCGACAACGTTATTATATCGACCCATATTATGCTTTCACAGTCGTCGCAGCTTTTGAAGTTATACACCTGAATTATTCGACTCTGTTTAATGGCTTTATTGATGTTTTTAATGTTTGGTTTACCTCTACCCACCTATTGTTGTGATGAATTTATCTTTTTCTTTAAAGAAAAAGTTGGGTCGTTACACATTTTGGGTAGGTCACACAGCACCGTTTGTGTGGTGTTCGGTTTTAATTTAAGACGATTCAGAATTTTTTTTTCTGTTTATTTATAATACGAAAATGAAAACGAACTGTGCCTTTCATCGCCACACGCTCAGTGATCGTGGTTGAGGGGTTAATAATCGCGTGATAGAGAACCCTTAACCCTGCGATGATTGATTCGGTAAAACATGTCAAAAATATTTAGGAACATGAACTTTGTTAGCAAACATCACCACTTTATATGCTGGCATACTGGAAATTGTTTTCTTTTCCTCGGCTGTATTAATTCTTGTTGCATACATCTTTCAAAACTTTCGCTTTCGAATATATCATTTTTCGGGATGGTACATTTCGTTCCTAATTGCTGTGTATCTCTCTCAATTTAAGTCGCATTATACACATGTAGCAATTAGCATAATATTTTACGTCATTGCCATATGTTTGCTGTCTCAATTAAGTGTCGATCGTGTAAAAAAAAACGTTTTTTTTTGTTTTGGCATTTCTTTTAATGAACCGGCAAACCATTTATTTTACGTGCGTAGGTGACGACGACATTTTTTTTATAGCCAAGTCCAATCAAAAATGTTTTTATAATCATGGGTAATTATCGAATTGATTTTTTCCGTATAGCCCGGTTATTGTGTCGTGTCGTTTGATTACCATTTTATTACAGTCGAAATTTAACACGATTTCCATATAGAACACTGTGTTGTATGGGTAGCCTGGGCTAAAACTGTTTTACATTTTTATAATGAAACAAGTCGCGTCCGACATATATATACCACACTCGTAGATTTATTTCTATATGATGTCCATGCCATTCATACGTTTCGTTACATATTAATTGGACAAATGTTTGTTATTTATGTGAATATTTTATGGTTTTTGTTCACAGAACGACACGATGAGAGTCATTTACATGTACCATGAAAGTGAACCGCAACGGGGTCTTTTGATACCGGGCAATTTACCGAATCCAGAAGTTGCATTCCGGGGCTATCGGTCATTGTTCCTCACACAAAAGCCGCAACAACATCAAATCGTCGATCCGAACATGAAAGTTATGGAACTACGTAACCAAGATGTGGAATTACCTCAAGGAGACGACACACTATATTGGTGTAAAATGTTTAAATTACAGGACATAAACCAGAAGAGCCATGTTATTAAGGTATACGAAAATTATTATATTCACCGTTTTACGTTCTGAATTTATCAAGCCATAAACATTGTCAGACCTGAATGTGTGTTCATACATGGTGAACGCACATCCTCTATATGATAATGTATGACGGCGTAGAGGACATGAAATTTAATTAAGTTTTTAATTAAATGGTTTTTTTTTCTTTCCCTCTCTCTTTTCCTCTCTGCATCCAAAAATAATGTTCCTCCACAGTACGAGCCAGTATTTGATTCAGCGGCAAGCATTCCATTTATGCAACATATAATACTGTACGAGTGTCAGGGGGCATCACCCGAACTGGAATTGATGTCAAGGGAGCAAGGTCGCATGTGCTACCGTCCAAATAATCCACCTTTATCGTGCAATGCTATCGTAGCTACATGGGCAAAGGGCTCTGAGGTATTTGCTTAACATTTTGTTGTTTTTTTAGTTATTTGATAGAACAACCATAGTTTGTAAAATGCATAATGATTCGGGATATTAGCCCATTCCGGTATGGCATAAAATGGTTATTCCGCCCAAATAATAACTAGAGAATTCTACTCGTAATACAACTAAGTGTTTTTGTGTTTAAACAACAGCAACAATAAATGTGTCTGTTTTCACAGGGATTTTCATTCCCGCTGGAGGCTGGCTACGCTCTAGACTCAAAGCAGGCGAAATTCTACATGATGGAAACGCATTACAACAATCCATTAAGCAGTGCCGATTCGATAAAATCAACCAATCGCCAGCAGGCAGATAATTCCGGTTTAAGATTGTATTATACGAACAATTTGCGGAAGCATGACGCAGGTGTTCTGTCAATAGGTATGTTTGTTATGTGATATTTTGTGAGTGTTTTGTCTCGCTCAGCGAAGAGAAATGAGGGAAGGGAAAAAAAACCAACAAACGAAATTGCAAGACATTTGTATTTGTTGCACGCATGACAACATTTCCTTGTAATACCAACCATGTGAGCATTGGCAAATCGGTATTGTTCTATAAACGCTTGTCCGCTCGTATGCTATATCTATAATACCTGTTCCTGTAATTGCAATACCGACATTGTATGGACGTGATTTTACGACAATGTCACTTTTTGTTTCCTCTGGGAATTTGATATTAACAGACGTATACAAACGATTGATGGGCATACATAGTATGAATGTTATATTTGTCGGTCGACTAGACGTTAATTGGAACAATAGGTCTGAGTTTATGTATATACGAGAAACGTTAACAAGATAATGTTGAGTGGAAATTGTGCATAATATTCAATATGGTCCAGATTTACGACCCATAGTTGTAGCTTAACAATATTCCGTATAATGAACGTAATGAGTCATGGTCTTTTCAATTATCGAGACGATAATATCTCTACACACTGGATTGTTGTTGCGGAATATTATCCAAACATAATGGACACAAAACGATGGATTTTAATTTAATGTTTGGTTTCAAAGCTTCATGGGTCGTTTACCGTTCTTGGTGAATTGTAGAACTAATTTTAGCTTTAAGCACTCGTCTCTTAATTACCGGTACCCTCTGGCGGAACAAAGCGCAAGCTATAAACGAAATTGAATTGACCTGTTAGAAACAGTAAGCGTACATTATACAATGATCAAATCCGCTACTTCCATTCACACAATTCATTTCTGAAACTTTATATCAATTTACTGCCACTTTTCAATGAATCACTTCATATTACCTACAGGCATGGACCCAAATTGGCGACACATAATCCCACCATTCCAGCAGAAAGTCGTATCCGAAGGCCATTGCATCGAAGAGTGTACCCGCAAAGCATTCCCCCGTCAAGGCATCTCAATATTTGCCGTCATGATGCGGACACATTTGATTGGCAAGGAAATAAAGCTGCGACACATTCGGAACGATGAGGAATTTACGCCGATAGCTTTAGACAAAAATATCGATCCAAATTATCAAGAATATAGACGATTGCCAGCGGTGATACGGACGATGCCCGGCGATCGATTAATATCAGAATGTACATATGACAGTTCGACGAGAGATCAAATAACATTAGGTTGGTACACTGAAAATGGAGTGAAAAAAGTGGTTTGCAACTTCTGATTTATGAAAATTGACAATTTCAGGTGGAATAACAACGAGAGAAGAGAGTTGTACAGTCCTTACGTACTACTATCCGAGACAGAAGAAATTGACTACGTGCCATTCGTTACCTAGTCTACCGACAGTGCTTCATTCGTTGGGCATACAGGAACTCGCAATGTAAGTGTAGCCATTATTAGTAACGTGAAATTGGTAGTAAAGTCATATTTACTGATGGGTCAAAGACCTCAGAGGGAACGGGAGCATGCTTGGGAGCATGTCAAATCACACGGTGACGTCATATCCACTTAGTGGAAATCGCTAGTGTGTCACAGGCAGAACTTTTCAAGGCACTTTAGGTAGCACAGAAAGGGTTGATTGTAGGGACACTAGGTGAAGACGTCTTTATATGTCTCGATAACATAAGGATGATTAAAGAGCTTATGTCGCCTGTCACGACATCTGTGCAATGTGGTGGGCGTACCAGTATATTCTGGAGTGGGGGTAATGAAAAAGCATACAAGCTGCACTAAGACAGGCTCGGTGGCTCGAAGATTTGGGCCAGAGTCGTGATTGCCGATACCTCTTCACTATGTGCAAAAGTTTTAAATGATTGGGTGAAACGTGAACACTAGCAACGCTGGGAAGGGCATGAAGGAGGCGTTCACCTGAAGTCCTTCTTTCCGAGACCAGAACCATAAATGGTCTAAAGATTTTCTCTGAATGGACTGAAATCGCATGAGAAAAGTGGTAGGAGCGATTGCAGGACATTTCCGGAATGAATCTGCCTAAATACGTCGAAGCTCTCTAATATTCTGACATGTTCTTGTGATATGCAAGAAGAAACGGGGATGCATTTGATATGTAACTGCCCAAAGTCTCTTCAACTAAGACTCGACATGCTGGAAGACTATGAAGTGGTTCCTTCAAAGGCCTGAAACCTGACTTGCAACGACTGTTTTGATCTGTGTTTCATGATCACAAAAGTGGTCGTCTTAAACTGACAAATCTAAAAACCACCAAACTGAATGTTGTGAAAGTGCTTCTGCAGTTTTTTTTTTCGAGAAATTTTATAACGGCCCACGTATCTATGAATATTGATCTGCGTTGCGTGCATGCTTCTACAGATCAATTGTACTTTTAATAATAGCAAAATGAGGTTGGTGCCTCCGAAAAAAATCTATGAGTCATCACGGTCATCACGCATTCCGAAAATGTCTATTAACACTTTAAGCCAAACGAAAAATTTGACAGTTTCCTCGTGTTCATTAATCTAATTGAATCATCAATTTACTTTTACTTGTAAAATATTTACAATTGGTTTTTTTCTCTATCTCCCTCCCCAAAAGTGGTTCGAATCCAGTTTTAATTGCATCGCCACCCGAATTGGCCGGCATGACGTTGGAGTCACGTCTCGTAACGTACGATTGGAAAAATCAATTTGATAGTTTTCAGCAAGTCACCAGAAGAGGGTCATTTAAAGCAATTTGCTGGGACGCCAAAAACATATTAATACCGGTAAGTCCATTTCATACATTGTTTAATACAAATTTTGGTTTGGTTCAAATTTGTTTTTTTTTTCGTTCGTTCGTTCTTCTTTTTGGTTCAGTTCATTGCTTTATTTACAAGTGATGGGCATTTTTACAGCAAAATAATTTCTAAAAGTTGCAATCTCATTCCGTTTTAATTGATGATGTTATAGACTCATTGTGTGCGGAGAGAAGTCGTGTGTGTGTGGCTGTGTATGCGAGTGTGAATGGAAGATATGGAATTTTTAATGGACCCTTCTTTGTCTGTAATTCAACAAAAGTTATTTTTTTCTTCTTCTAATTAATTTATTATAGTTTTGTTATGTATACATTACCATAAAGAGTCAAAGAAAATTTTTATTTACGAGAAAAAATAACAACAACACCAACAACAATCTATCCATTCAAAGAAGAACACAACAACAACAAAAAAAAGAATCACTTTAATGAACGTGTCGGCTAATTGTATGAAGAGAAAAAAAAGTATTAATTACAAGCTCTCTGGCTTTCCGTATAATTTTAATTAAAGAAAATGCAGATAAGCCGAGTGTATAT
>JANTFA010163248.1:0-10179 GCA_026413405.1 Phytosciara flavipes
CAAGAAAAACTTTCGTTTTTCGGATTATTTCTAATTCTAATTGAGGAATTATTTAAATTAAAATTAGTGTAATCGCATGAAAAAGAATAAGAGAATAAGAGAGATGCAAGAACGACAGAACTTGTTCACGTTGTTAATTGTTATGTGAAAACTTTGAAATTGAAACTATTTTCGAAATATTTATGAAAATTGTTTTAGAGGAAAATTTTGCATGTCCCAATGAAAGTTTGTAAAATTTAATGTTTCACATGGATCGGGTATATTCTGTACGGAAAATCATTTATTTTTCGTTTAACACGTATCCTGGCTGTTGTATTACTATACTTTAACATTTTACGTCTTGGGATAATATAATGTTGAATGTAACATTTAAATGTTTCAAATGTTGAATTCAAGGTTTATTGTAAATCTACTGTTTCCAAACCGCTTCACTGTTTTATTGAATTGAAATGCCAAACCATCTAATGCCTTTATTCTGATTTGAATATGAAGTTTTAGGTAAAAGTTTCAAAGATCTTAGTACAGCTTACTAAGAGCTGCTATTATGATAGTTTACGCTACAAGGAATACAGCTGATCAAACTTTTTGTTTGTCAGTAACACCAGACCAGCTTCTTATATTGGACCCAGGCCAGGTTGTTAATTACGAATGGCCGTTCGTATGTATGGGATACCTGAGGTTATGTTCCATGATTTTACGTACCTCAAGCACATCAAATAGCTAAATGCACAAAGGTGGCATGAGTAATTGGCGAATTTTAAGAAAAATTTAAATTCATTGATTTTACTTCGTTTTGAATAGTTTGGCTTTAAAAGAAGAAAACAGCGTCACATTATTGGGAATTAAGACCGAATCAATGAAATTTGATTTTTTTATAATTCACTAATTGCTCAATGCTCATGTCCCCATTTCTGTATTCAGCTGTTCTTAGCGTCTACTTCTTTTCTCGTAAAAAAATGATTGCAAAATGGGCTACTTCATGCAGACATAAGAGCCGCCGAATTTGAAACGCAGCTGACACTCTATATACTAGCCGGGTTGATCAAAAAGATAAGCTCGAGCCGGTTAAAAATGGTTAGAACTTTGAGTAAAATAACGAAACTAACTTCAGGCTAGTGGAGTAAAAAAAATTGTTTTTTTCCTTACAAAATAAATAATTGAAACTTGACAAAGGGTCTCTTAAAAAATAATTTTAAAACTACTATTACCCTTCAACTTAGGGGTCATCCATAAAGTACGTACGCGAAACCTTACAACATCAATTTCGCTAAATTTGGATACCTTTGAGCTTTTCTAACATGCTCTAACCTCCCTAAACACACCTTTAAATGGGGGGATAAAGCATATCAAATTTTGATTTTGACGCTTGGAAACAGTAGTTTTCACCATTTTTGTGAAATTACTGTTGTAAGGTTTCGCGTACGTACTTTATGTATGACCCCTTAGGGCATTCACAAATTATGCACGCTCAAAATTACGAATTTCAGATCCCCCTCCCCCATCGCACGCCAAAGTGTATGGAGAAATTGTAGCAAAGGTATGAATCGTACGCTTTTGTGGAAAAGACCGTGCGTAATTTGTGAATGACCCCTTAAGTACTGCTGCCTAATCTAGCCAGTACCACTAAATAGCTTAATAGCACAAGTAGTTACAAAATCCACATGCAAAGTAAATGTGGTTGTTTTGGATACGGTGGACGATGGACTTTTCTGAATTATCAAATGAAAATCAAAATGTTTGCCAAGGTGTGACTATCGGCTATTCACACTTAGAAGCCCGTTATCAAATGAATCTCAGTCAATAGTACTTGTCATTTAGGACTACTGTTGCATTGACTACGAATATTTCTTCCTTATGTAGGACATATATTGAATACCAGCCGACGCATTTCAATCCGGCTTAAGTCGATATTTCAAGCTGCACATTTTATTTTGTCATCGACTAGCAGCCGTCGACGTTTTTTCTACGTCACTTACATGTGACCTGCGATGATAGAATAAGTATTTGGCTATAAAATAGATTGGTAACAAGAGATCGTTGCTGCTACGCTATCTGAGTTAAGTTTACTACTTAAGGAGAAATTTACAAATTCATCAAAACTACGAATTTCAGATCCCCACTGCCACCACTACAAAAAGTATAGAGAAAATGTCAGAAATAAATAGAGACCCCTTCCTCCTTGTACAGCGTGCGTAATTTGTGAATGGTGAGACTAAATTATGTCTAACTCTACTAACAACAGCTGATTTCAACATACGAAGTCAGATTATCGTTAAATGCATGCATAATTGAAACAAACAACGAATGACAAAGTCAGAATCGCTTAGAATATTGTCATTGTTTGATTGGATCCAAGTCACGAAAGTTTATTTGAAACTATACTTTGTAACAGACCTACAAATATTTTCTTTGAATATATTCAATCCCATTTTGAAATATTCAGTCTCAGTTATTTCTCTCACGTTTTGGATAAAAATGCTCAAACTCAAACACACAAATCCTACAGTTAAATTACGAATGCAAACAAAATGTATGAACTGAACAAAATTCTTTTTTTTGCCATTTCAGAATGCGTAATTGCACAAAAGACCGCAATCCATGTAAAATGTGGAAAATATAAAATATTAGCCTACGCCACCATTCTTACCTCGATGCTTTACGAAAAAAAATTACTTTCGTTGCGTTGTTGATAAATACACCGACGACGATTGGTATCCAATTTTATTTGTAATTTTAAAGACTTTTTGAAATTGAACAAATATGTTTCGCACTGAAGAATTCACACGATGCATTTTTAAATAATTGAATTATGAAACTGATGCACGGACAGTGTAGTTCTCCATCGTCTGTAGAATTGCACCAATGTGCCAATAGTCCCCGATATCAGTCTCATTCGACAGATATTGATCGCTACTTCATGTTGAAACACTAAAATGACCGAAAAATACTACTCCACCATACAATTCCCGAACACATTTTTCCATCTTCTTGAATCTTGACGACACAATGCGTCCATAAATGACGTCCACTGTTTTCTCCTGATTTTCAGGCCCCACACTAGAGGTGTGCGAGCTGCCCAAAACGTCGGCCCGCACTAGTGCCCGCACGCGCCCGATAGCACATAGCATTTGCCAAAATGTTTTCGGGCATTAGCACATGTAGTCATTTTTCGGGCGGGCATCGGGTGGGCATGAAACATTTTTTGGGCGTCGGGCTTGGGCGGGCGTGTGACGCCCAATAATCAACACATAAATTTACAGTGTTTGAAGCTCAATCTATTGCACCATATCACCATTTTGCAAGTTCATTTATGTAAATTTCACAATTATGACTAGGAATGCATTGAAGGGTTCATTAAACCTTAGTTGTCAACTTCTTGAAACGAAATAATTCAAAATACTCGGGCAAAAGTTCGGGCAAAAATTTTTTTGAGGGGGCATAAACTTAATCGGGCGGGCTTCAGAAATTTTTCGGGCAGTGGGCGCCCGCACACCTCTACCCCACATCCCCTCTTTTTGTCATGTACGATGTTCTTGTACATATCACATGTCATGTCACACTTCGCCAGTCTCCCTAGCTCTTAAATGGTAATTTCAATTTATGTTTTCTTGAAGCATTTACACCTGCGCAGACAAATACTTTGTCCATTGGTAAATCACTATCTGAGCTCTGAGTCTGATTCGATAACGACGTTCGTTCCTTGTTGCATGTTGTTATTTTAACCGACAAATTTAGTTGTAATATTAACAGTCTTGACTTTAACTTGACTTTTTTCTTCCACTATTAACCGACAGAAAAAAAGAATTTTCATTGTTACAACAATGTGCCATCGTCATCAAATTATCATTTCTCTATATAATATTAAAATCCATTTTAATGGAGACTTCAGTTTGTTATTATTCATCATCGGTAGAAATTGTATGCTACAGACAATAAATATACGAAAAAAAAACACAACTCGTACATAGAGAGAGGATACCTACTAGCTATCCATGGCATGGATGAATAACTTGCATATATAATTCTTTTTTTCGTTCATTTAAATTTGAATGAATAACTGAAAATAAGACGCTTGAAAAAATTTATTTTTCCTATGATGGCATCCGAATTTATTTACTTTTATGCTTTTACAGTAGAATTGATTGAATGTGCGCTTTTTTTTAACGAGCAACGGTGGCTGGCTCAATTTATTCTGTATTTCATTCGAAAATCTTTTTGTATGAACGTTCCAGAGAAGTTTATATTTACACAAATATTGCTAATATAGCAAACACTGAAAAAAAGACTGTGGCCGAATATTACACTTTTGTCATAGAACATTAAATGTAACGCTGGCTGGTGATGACCTATCTCATTTTTGTTAGTTTTTATTTCGAGCCGTACTTTTCGTTTACACAAAAGAGAATTCTAGTTGTCCGTTCAAATATTTGTTGATCTCATAGAACTGCCTAATACAGTGTCAAATAGCCATTCAATCTACTACTTCTTTTGTTCAAAGTGTCACCTAGTGTTTCATAGTAAACTATGTCACTAGATACCATAACACTTACTCATAATTATACTGTAAAGGTCTGTTACTAAAGCGTAATTTGCTGAGCTCCGCTCCATCCTTGGACATTTGTACCACCTTTTTCAAAAAACTTTTATTACGAGTGAAATGTACTAAAGTAACCTCCAAACAAAACATAGCAAAACATAATTATGTTCGCTGCGACATGTCACTCACTCATATTTACATGAGCGATTAAAGTAATCTAATAAATGCAACGAAAATGTTCCAAAATTATTGATAACAAATGCATTTGATGGAAATAAAATCAAACTGACACAACTTGAAATGTAAAGTGACGTCACTGGAAACGATGCCTACAGTGGGAACGAAAAAGTGAGAGGGACATTTGCCGTATTGACTCTCTATCTGGTGAAACAATGTGATGCTTTTGATCCGCACGAATGGAAAATCTATTACTTCATTTGCTTTAACATTCGTCTCAAGAGGCGAAATTCCGTTCACGGCACGAAGGATCATCGGTTATTGTTTGTCATTGCAAGCGTTAACAAATAATTACTGTCTTTGAAATGCTATCGATAACATCTATCGGTTTCGATCTGTGCAACTTCTAGTGTGAATCTCTAATCGCTTGATGCGCGCTAATCAATTCTTGCTGAAAACTATGAACTTCTACTGAACTTGATTAGATCAAGAAGTAGCGAACAAAGTATCCCTAGATCTGACTAAAAATGACTTGTCGGCTGTAACAGACAGATCGGATTCTTTCACTCCGCAGTGCCCACTGAGAAAAGAACAAAAAATTGGGTATGGGCCGATTTTACTAAACACACAACCTTCCAGGAACGGCAGCTGTATCTCGGTCATTTGCGGACAATCTGTTACTTCGTTTGTTCGAAGTGTTCCGTTTTGTTCGATTTTAGGTCTCTTACTTCATTCTTTACAATATGAATTTTCGTATATATCAGGGTTATACCAAGTGTTTCGCTTATTACGGTCGTCATTGTCAATAACAGATGACTACCCCGTTTCTGATAGGCTGAGACTACGAACGCCTGCATTTTTAGCTCAAAGAACTACTTGACATGGACCTGAATCAGAAAGACGATTGCATGTCAAAGGCGATTTTACTGTTCACGATGACTTGAATAGACCAGAAGATAACGACGATCCACGATGCAGCTTTAAGGTGCGTTCACTTCATCTGTATCTCATTTTGAGACGCGGGACACTATGATGAAGACATGTGATTCAACCATTTGAAGTATACTCAAACTATGACCTTTAGCTTCAAATCGGTTTCTGGTGGAGACTGAAAGGTTTATATGATTTGCATGATGAACAGTAGATGAAGCAGAGGATCATTCGAACTGTGTTTCATGGTCAGAAAGTGAACCATCTTACCCTGTCAAATCTTCCAGAGAAGTCTCATTGCTCTCAAATCTATCTATCTACACCACTGATCAAAAATCTGTAATGTTACCACAGTGGTGGTATGTAGCTACTGCATGAATGAAATTTGAATGAGTACTGCCACTCCATTCAAGTAATCTCTTGGTTTACCCAAAATTTTTAAGTAATTAAAATGGGAGACCGTTTGTGTGAGGTTTCATTAAAAGTTTCTTCAATTTAGAAGAAAAAACGTATCGACCCGAAGTGTAGAATACTTAGTGCTACAAAACAGTTGGTTCAGTCTCATCGCAAAAATTTCGAATCCATTTAAATCCCAATCCATCCACCATTCATTTACACCATTGACTTTCAACATTTTTTTTTCTTTTTAAAAATATTTCTTCTTTCTTAGTTTGTTTTCTTCGCTCTTTTGTAGGTATCACTGTATAACAACATACAATCTGACAATATATACAATAGCCGGCACTGCCATACATTCACATTCAAAGCATATACCATCTCGTTTCTGTGCGCAGAGCGGCGTTTAATTGAAAAATGTTTTCAGTGGTAGCATGGCAGTCTCTTGTAATCAACAGAACTTGAACGTTCGGTTTTTACGCGTTGTGTTTCCATAAGTGAGAGATATATTTACCTATGTTGTGTTATTAACCAACATTTGATTTTTTTCTCGCTTCTCCGGTTTTTTTTGGAAAAGAATTTCATTTTATAAAGTAAAAGTCGCGCGGATTTATTCAAAATAATTTTTTTTTGCTTTTCAATGAATCAGAGACTGTTTCTTTTCGCAACGAGCTCACAGGCCGTATGCAACGTTTAACAAAAACATCTGTAAAAATAATAATTTCTTTTTCTCGTTGTTGTTGTTGTGTTACATTTTTTGGTTTTTCTGTAATAGAAATTGATGTTTAAATATATTGATGTGTGTAACATTTAAATGATTTCTCGATATTATTCGGCAGTTTGATAGAGCTTCATGTACGTCTGTCTATTCGTACCATTTTCGTTCTAATTCAAAACTTGCATTGTGTAACTCAACTCCATTTTATTGGATTCAATTAAAATTTATGGCATAAACTAATGTGTCTCTAAGTGTAGAATAACAAAAAACCCAGATGCAAATCACATAGAATATCATTATTCACACACATTATCGTAAGAAAAAAGTGCATCCAGTGTAATATATGCGGTGTGTGTTATGTTTATAAATGTAACAACTGAAGAACAATAAATTCAACATTACAGCCGAACAGAATTTTCCTTCCACACACACACACACGTACAACACGCACAGACACAGAATATAAGTGCATTTTGTACACGAAAAAGGCATAAACACAAAATGAAATTCAACTCAAATACGTAAGTAGGTCTCTGTTGTTATTGGAAACACTATTTTATGCAGGCACGGTAAACACACACTTTCTCATCACTCCAAACTATACATTCTGTACGTACAAACAACACACATGCACACATTATTTTCAGATTTTTTTTTCGTTTTTTAAAAATTTTGTTGCTCATTACTTATATCGCTGGCAATCGTTGTAAATAACCAATGGTAAAACGAACAGAAATTTAATTTTAGTTTTTTTCTTCTTTTTCTTCTTCTTCTTCGCTTGTTGGTCTTTCAACGTTTTAGATTAGAAAATATTTTTTTTCCTTCTTTCCTTTTCGTCACAGCGTCGTCGTATAGTTGTAGTAAAATAATTTCTTCTTTTCGTAAAAGAAAAAAAAACAGAAAAATGTTATCATGTCATGTTGATGTGTAGTGACTTCGTTCATTCATGAGACAGTTTTCAGCTAGAGACATAAAACGAAATAACATTTTAGTCAATTTACACATATGGCGAGTTCCATACCGTTCTTAGGTCAAGAGAAAACATTTATAAAGAAACACACGATAACGTTGTGACGTTCTGATTTTTAATTTTAAGAAATTCATGACCCATCATGTATAAAAAGTACGTACCCAACAGTCATGTTAGTTGACCAGTTACGTTATTTCATTTGGCAGTATCAATGAAAATAAAAATGTATCACAGTGGGTCAACTAACACAATGTAAGGTAGTTGAGTGCATTTTTTTTCTTATCAGCGAAAGTTTTGATTTCAAGTTAATTGAGTTCAGAATAAATTAATTTAAATGATAAAAGAAAAATTAAAATTTGTCATTGAAACGTCGTTGAACGCAAACAATCACAAAAGCTTTACAAAATCGGAGTCATGTAAACCTGATTTTTCAAACGAAATAAGTCAACGAAATAGAAATTCGTGTCCTTTCTTGTTGTGATTACTCATCATTTTTACAGAAATATTGAAATGCCAAACTCAATTTTATTTTCTTCTATGGAACTAACCATATATACGAGGTGAATGTAATTTTTGGCTAGACTTTATTGGTCGAAAAAAGGAAAGTGAAATTTAATATTGATTCGCTCATTGAAAAACATTGAAAATATTAGAATGATTGAGCAAATGCTTGTAACTTATGAGTCGACTAATACAACACCAAAATCATGGCGCTACGTTAGTGTAAGCACCGTGACGCAAGTCCTACACTACAAAAATTAAAAAAAAAATTTTTGGGACTAAGCTTATTACGTCACTGGTTCCAAATTGTTATTAGGACGAGTGGGTGTAACCGACCGGAAGCGAAGCGCCATTTACGTTGCAGTAACACGTAAAGACAATTATCGACAATGATGACAGTGAAACACTATGTTGCTCTCTCTGCCTTTCTTATGTTTGAAAGATTCAAAGACTCCAAATCTTGAAACGTGTTTTTTTTGCATTTTGTAAGCGAATTCAAATTAAAAATGACACCTATGCGCAACGAACGGTGTGTTGCGGTGTTAAGGCTCCAAACTCGTCAAAACTCAAAAAACAATCAATTTCAGTCATAGGCTCAGTCATTAGATTGATCCTTCTTCTCGTGTCTGAACCTGTTGTATGTTTGATCGGAGTTAGATAATACAAAATTATTGCAAGACGCTGAGGTCTGCATTTTGAAATGTGAATTTTACGTCAGAAGTAGATTTGCTCCGAAATTTTTCACCCTACATCGTGTCCAGCAATATGTTTTTGTCTGACATTATAATTCAGTCGTCCGCTCACCTATGACTTCTGAAATTTACTGAGTGGTATTAGTGGACTGCTGAGACTTATGTGAAATGGTAGAGCTTCGGGACAAATGCACCTCGAGCGGTTGGAAAATGTTAATGTTAGCGGAAGCAGGTGGAGACTCCAAAGTCTGAATTTTTAGATGCATCGTCCCTTAGCATCTCAATATTCGAAAACTGTGAGATTTAGATGTCTTTGTTTCTAATTTACAAGGTCGAGCGCCGAAACACATAACAAATAGATAAAGGCCATCTGTTGCCAGCAGCGACGACAAATTTAACGATGCGATATCATTTGTTGCGGGCTTATATGGTAGATGAAATGTTAAATCTGATGAAGTAACAGATTCTGATTCAACCCGAAGCAAAAAACTTCGATCAAATGAAGTACCAGATTCGACAACAACACACCAAATTGTTTGTGATTTTTTTGACGTTCGCATTACTCATTCCCTGAATTAATTCAGTTCAATATCTACAAAACTACAAACAAATGTTTGTAAATTTATTGCTTGAATCAAACGTTTCCCTACGATGACAAATCCTGAGTTGATTTATTTGGTTTGTTTGGCCTTCTCTATTGACATCCCTATTGATACGAAATTTCATTCCACTATTAAGTGCAGCACTGCAATTACACCCTTTCTTATTCATATACCCAAATAAAGTTGTTTCCGAATCCCGTGACCAGCATTCGAAACACTATGGATTATACCTTACAAAGGTAGAGGTATGCATAGATGATGTATATTGAGAATGTTTTCTCACATCTGCCGAAAAAATGGTTATGAGGGTCATAGCACTTCATTTTATTGTATACATGAGGGATGAGGCAGTTGTTGTAGAACCAAGTTTTGAAATGAATGAGTATGCTCACTACAGAGAATATCTAGGAAGGATTACGTGAAAGAATTTTGTGAGTAAATTTTAGTTGACCGGAAATGAAGACATAAAAATTTGAAAGTTTTCTTTTAAATTTTCGAAATTGGCTTACCACGTCGTATTTTTTATATGGAAACCAATCTCCAAAACAATTGTTTCATACATTTAGTCATACATTAATGAGTAGTGCGATTCAGGCTTTAAAAAAATTGTCGGAACTTCCTGCGCACATGCAATTCCTAGCACACTATTTAGTTTT
>JANTFA010163259.1:0-10179 GCA_026413405.1 Phytosciara flavipes
TCGATTGCGTGAATATGATTATGTAAAATTTTGACTGACCAATTTAGAATTAATTTTATCAATTTTTCTGATAAAGACTTTGGTAGAAAAAGATCTTTTCTTATCTTTTCGTAGGTGTTAAATATAGTTCCTCTTGCCCCGAAGAGCAAACCATAGACTTGAATGTCTTTCAGATCGTACATTCTTTTAAGATCTTTGATGCTAAGTACGACCTGAAAATCTGATGAAAATTCTGACGTGGCTTTGGGATATTCCCTCAAATGAATTCTTAAAAGGAACTCTTTGAACAAAAGCTGTTGCACTGTTTTTAGAGGAAGAGGTCATCCATAAATTCCGATGAACAAAATATTTTTGAAGGGGGTTGAGGTCTGAATAGGCATGACACACCATATTTTGAAAGCATAAAGAAG
The DNA here is from genome assembly GCA_026413405.1 of Phytosciara flavipes. Taxonomy (NCBI): domain Eukaryota; kingdom Metazoa; phylum Arthropoda; class Insecta; order Diptera; family Sciaridae; genus Phytosciara; species Phytosciara flavipes. Next base: position 411 of record JANTFA010163259.1, read on the forward strand.
CCGTATGCGATGGTTGTTGCTAAAAGTGAAGATTTGTCCGTATTTTCCGAGGTCCAAAGACGGTTTGTATGTTCAAGAAGCATCGCATGTTTCCCTTCGTACCGGACGATTGATCCAATATAACTTCTTAGCAACCGCACAGAGTTTGTTTACAAAAATAGAGGTTGGAGAATCGCAAGACTGTATACTCGTTCACTTGAAGATATAGTGAATTCTTGTGTGTCAAGGTACACTGTTTGAGTTTTTTTTTGCTAACAAATTCTGTGCGGTTGCTAGAAAGTTGCCTTGATTGACCCAAATAACTTTTGAATTGTGTGATATCGTGTCATGGCGCGTGTAAGCGTCTTTGTTCAGCTAAGACTTTCTAACATCTTTTATCGTTTATTTTCCCCGTTCAAGCCACTGAAAATGGTTTAAATTTCGTCATCATCACTTGCATGTACATTTCGATGCTTGGTATTTACAAAGCCCGCTATAGCCATACTTCGAAATAGTTTACAGCAAGAAATCCTTTTCAATAAGTAAAGTAAATTGTGAGAATTGTGTTTCGATTCGTACCTCGCTTCAGGTTGTATGTTGTTCCTTTGTTCAAAGGAATTTCCTAGAACTGAATAAAGCCGTGAGTTAATCATCAATCTGCCGAAACTACAGAACTTTTTCCTTTGTAAAACTAGCGACGAAACAGTCGAAATTTCGTTAGCCTATTTCATTAATTGTACTTGTACCATCTACTCATTTTCGATGAAAATTGAAAAAATATTTCCATACGCCGCCATACTATATTAATATGTATACGTCCGATGTGCAATGCTTCCGATAATGCAATTTAAAGTAATACCCGTCAATATATAATATAGCCCATACGAATTCCAAAATTGCCAATTAAATTTAAACTAATTTCATTTTACTACTCATGTCAATTTTGTGCCCGAAAAATGTATGTAAATTTAATTAGTGGGAAAGCTCAATGTTGTCGATATATTTTATATATTTTGTCGTTTCAGTTGTTGTTAGCAATAATGCTTGTCGTCAAGTTATTTTGGTGTGATGGATCTATGATAATCGGGTCCATGCATCCATCCACATATATGCTTGATTGATACCCAAAATTTTGATGAATTTCGAAATAAAATTCGGAAGGAATGTTTGCGTTTGGTTATTCCATCATTTATTTGTTCATTCGACGAGTATTTTTTTTAACAATGTTGTTCATGGTGTAGTGAATTTTTGAATAGAGAAAATAAACTTTTTTTTCTGAAATCAATAATCATTGTTGCCAGGACATCTAGCTGGATAAAAACATGTTTGCTACTAATAGGCAAAAAAAATCGTTCCAGAAGACAATAGCATACCCAACACTTTACACCAGCTACAAGCTCCAATAAGCTGTGAAATGTGGAAAAACATTTTTTGTTTATTTTGCCGGAATTCCATAGAAATAAAAACTGCACTCTGTGAATTACATAAAAACATAAAGTTTGACGATAACTTGCTTTTGGTACTTTCACCTGGCAGTGTTGGTAACGTTGAATTTCGATATATCGAGCAAAATCCCATCATATGACATCCAAAGAGCTCTTCAGACAGGAGATTCCTTAGGAGGCTAGAGAAGGTAGGATGGCTAGTGTTCCGCTGTCGCATGTCCTTGCAGTGCTCATGAGCTCTCGAGAAGACGTTACGATATGCGTTGATAAAAAGAGGATGACAAAATAAATATTATCGCCTGTCCGTGGTCCCTTTCAAGCTCGATAGGTAGTGTGAAGACTATGGATGTGATATAGGCTAAAATAATCAAATATGCTTATTCTGAGTTCCTGGACGCATTGCAGTGGAAGGTGGGGGATGAGAAAGCAGATGAGTTAGCCAACGTTGGTTGAGCAGTGGTAGCAGATGGAATCGCTCCAAATTTCTTCAACTAAGACGCAGACTTCTGGAGGTTTTAGTGGTGCGGCCACCGGAAGTTGCCACTTTAAGATCTGCCATTTTGAATGAGTTCTTAGTGGCGACAGCAAGGCTGCCACGATTTAACTGATGATTGAGAAAGGAACAAAGGATCATGCGATCTGTGCCCTGATAAATCTGAATCTAGATAGGAGAATCAAGCACTACACAATTTGCGCAGAAAACGTGAAATCGTCCGCTACATCACCTTTGGTCAATGCATCTGCCTCACAGACATTTTTCTTTGTGTGTTGACGTTTCAGAATAAATTGTTCCTTGTGATTTGAGGATCTGGATGCCATATGACATTTTGACTTCATTCAGCGAGATTGGGCGAGCCCTGACATGCATCGAAACTCCATAATAGCTGCCAGATAAAGATATCACGCGCGTACGTGAGTGCTGAAAAACATACCCACATGATGAAAGATGTTACTGTGCATCTAGGTGGTATATTGAGCATGCGGGTATATTATACACTCGGAAGGAATGCTGTTCACAGTTTCTTCAAGAAACTTTCATGATTTCGCATCTATAGGTAACGGGAAGTAATATCCGAACACCGTATCGCATGCAGAAGTATAAAGGCGCTGTCGACGTTCTGGTATTACATTGTAAGGTTTACCGAGAGCAAATGCAAAATTTCAGTGTAGTATGGATGTCAGATAAAAGCAATTCGATCGATGAAACTGTTATTCATGATGGAGTTTCTTCAACAAAAAAAATAATTTGCAAACGTAACATTCAAACGAAAACAAAGTGAATGTTAAAACGGAAACATTTCTTTAAAACAGAAAAATATTTAAACGAGAAACCACCTGTCGCATTATATGTCTAGCCTATATCCAAAAACAATTCCCTACAAATTCGAGAATTTATTTCAACTGCAAAAGTTTACTATACATAGATGTATGTGCAATAGACATGCATTACAGTATAATATACAAATTAATGTGATACTCCAACGACAGACGAAAAGAAGGAATGGAAAAAAAGAAGGAAAAATACTCAACCAACCCTCCGGCAATGAGAGAATAATTGGCTCCATTTATTTCTATAATATTTCTGCAACGTGAATAATAGTTGAAATAAAAGGTAGAATAGAGATAATCACCTGGTTGCATACTATAGCTGATATACATGCACTGTCTTTGCAGTCTTTGACTCCAACATTTTATTATGTAAAAGTGAAAAAAATGTTTTTTCCCATTCATCTTTACGGGAATATATTACAGCATACCATCACCATCTTCTACTTGTTGGTATTTTTCACGACTAAAATACGGCAAATTTATTTGAAGAAATCAATTTTTGGCAAGGAGCCAGATGAAACGGAGTTTCAAGCACTATCCGTTATGGACTTGAAATGAAAATATTTGTTTAAAGGGTGCAGCACGTGAAGCAGTGCAGCTTTAAGGCCAGTCTACAGTTTTTACTCAGGTAATGTTGGACACGTTGCATCGGAAGTCCATATATATAAAAATGTGAGAAATAGAGCGCCGAAAAGGTTGAATGTTCTTTGGCTGGAATCGCAGTACAGCCGTTTAGTTCGCCTTTTTAATAATACGCATGCGCAGTGGTTACGTACTGATTTTACATCGATAATAACCCGGATTCAAACCCCGGTGTGGACAAAATCTTTATAGGATTTTCCTTCAACGTATATCATGGAAGTAACGTTCTTAAGCAACACTCAAGCTTCAAAAATGGGTAGTTGAGGTAGAAAGGCCCAATGAAACGTACAAAACTATAACGTCACCCATATTCGACCGCCGGTTTCAAGTCCAGCTGCTTCGTTTGATGGTGTGTGTAAATAAGACAAATTCCACACCAATAAATCGATGCGCGTTTAGGTGTTGCCAGATGTACTTGCAGCGCACGAAAAGATCGAAATATAATCCTTCAGTTGAAGGCGTGGTTCAAAATACACGTAAAACAGTAGTTCATAGTGTGGTTACTTCACAGGCAGTTGAACCAGTCACCTCATAGTGCTGCTTCCGACTAGCAATGACATTGGGATCATTATTAGGAGACGTGGTCTAAGTAACTGTGATTCAAAATTTAGGATGTTCAGATGTTCACAAATATCACACGGCCTTCCTCACCACAATTTAAAGTGGCTACTAAGACTGTGGATTATTGAAAGTGACCCAACAATTGATTCACATTCTATGGTAATTTTAGGAACTGCTTCCGGTACAGATGAATGTACTAAAATTGTAAAAATTTGAAGATGGACAATTACAATCTAATTCTGATGAGCAACACGCCCAACCAAATTGAGGTGATAATTTTCCTCAACAAAATCTCCGGTTTGAACTCTTCAAGGTGACAGTGACAGTATTTGAAATACCACTCATGCAATTTAATGCAAAAACTTCAGCTCGAAAGCAAAGCTCTAGTAACTTATTTCCAAGATGCTATAATATATCAATTAAAAAACCCCTAAAACGTTTAACGATTCTCCACCGTATATATACGACGGGTATTACTTTACCTACCTGTCAACAAATACTTAATGTGGAATTTTCTCATTAAAATTAAGCCTCTTATCTTTCTCATTTCGTTGAGTCAAATGTAATGAGACAACGAACATAAAATATGGCTTTAAGAGTAAGTCCGAAGAAAAATAATTTAGAATTGAGTACGTGACCGGTAGTTAACGAAATGGAAAATGGTTATGGCAAATAAATTTTACACCAGCTTTAAGACAGCATATTGCCTCAGACGTGTGGATGATTTCTTTGCAGGAATATTTATTTGTTTTAATGGCGAGGGTAGAAAGTTCTTAATGATGATTGTTCTAAATTGGTTTGAAATTCTCCATTGTTCAATGAATTAAAGTGTGACACATGAAAGCTCTTTGCATAAAATAGCTGTGTATTTTGAACGAATTAATTCATGAACAGGTCAAAGACCTCCATGCACTCCCACAGAGAAAGGTAGAGATCTCAAATTTGTATGAAAAACTTAAGTTGTTGCTTCAGTGACAGTGGTGAATCGATTTAATGAAACAGCCTTCGTTCGACTTTTTGTTTGATCGAGATGTTTTTGACTTAAAGCGGGAATAAACGGCACCAAACAATCCAATTTATATTATTCCTTCCACTCGAGCGAGATCCACATGCATGCGTATGTGCATAATATGAAGCAATGTGCATGTTATATGTGGAATGAATAACATAGATTGGGTTGTATTTGGAGTTTCTTATTTCTCTCTTCTTTGTTTTCTTCTTTAATTTATTCTTTGGTCAGGATGCATTCCAATCGATCGCGTCACGGGTCTCATGCTCGCAACTTCTTCTCGCTTCAGCCCAAATCGCTGTTGCTGCTGAGCATTTGGTTATACCAACTACGCTTTTCTCTTTTTCTTTTACGCACTGCTGGGATTTCATGCCTCGAATATATTAACTCTTGATCTGATCCAAGTTTGTGCCGCATTTCCTTTGGCCTCCAGTCAGATCTATACCAAACTTTTCAAACATATTCCAGCATTTTGAAACATGTATAAGGATAGGCCGTACTACCGTTGCGTATATTTTGCCCCTGAGTTTCGATAACATACACTTGTCACATAATACTCCTGGATTTTGTCGCCAATTCATACAGCCCACGCTGATCCAATTATTACCGTTTTCGTCGCAATTTCCAGTCTTGTTGACTACCGAGTAAACTTGAAGCTGGTGTATGTCCTTCAATCATTATGTTTTGTAGATAACTAAAGACCATGTACTCAGTCTTTGATTCACTGACTTTGAAACCCATGATATTAATTGATATTCTTCAACTTGTCAAATACTTCTTGGAGCTTTGATGCTTGCCCGCTTGCTAGGTCCACGTCGTCTGCGAATAGCATTCTCAGCAAGAGCTTTCGCATTAATTCGTATGTAAGAAGTTCGGATGCCAATGCTGGATAGTAGTGGCCTAAGTACGCTGCCCTTTGAGTAGAACAAAGAAAGCTTCGAAGTTTCAGCTGTATTCATCTCTCGTTGTATCAAAACCAGATCTTTTACTTAGTTTCAACATAAATTTAGTTTTAAGCGACAACAACTGATAGATCGAATATTCGCCGTCGTTGATAATACCCCACATAGTACAGCTATAGACGCAGCCGTCTGTGACAGGTACAAGCAAATTTAAACTGTTTTTAAAGCTAGACGTTTATAGAGGAAAGCGAATGTTCATTTCTTGTAACATGAAATTCAATTGTAAATAACATCAGTCCAAATGCTGCAAGTGTTATTCAAACTAACATTAAATTGTGAATATATGCAAACGAAGCATAATTAAAGACTTAGCCAAACAAACTGTACAAACCGATGCTGTTGAAATGAGCAAAACATTTATTCATTCCGAGCATCCGGAATATCCAATTTCATAATCGTCTTAGGGATACGTTTTAATCAACTAAGATATTATTGCGGCTAGTTGTTTTCGATTGGTTGCACAGTTGTGTTTTATGTTTAATATCAATTAATTAATTAAGCTCGTTTTCGTTATTCAATCATTTAAGCGGTAGCTACAGTTATAACATAACCACCTCTCTCACAGTTGATTATTTCAATCTAATACAACAAAACAAATGGACAGATGGAATAAAGGAAGTTTTATAGCAGATTGTAGCTTGAAATTCAAATATCTGCAAGTGTAAGGGGCTATTCACAAATTACGCGTACTCAAAATGACGAATTTCAGATCCCTCCTCACCCTTGCACGTCAAAATGTGTGGAGTTATAGTTTTTGAGGCGTACGCTTTTGTCAGACACGAGATACACTCTCCACCTGTAGAGCGTACGTTTTTTGTGAATGGCACCTAATGATTGCTAATAAGGCAGTCGCAATTTAATTGGCTGTATCGTTGTGGAATCAAGCTCAATCGATTTGGTTTGATATAATTTTGTGCTTTTGCTCATCCATCCATCTATTCAATTTATGACTCATCCATAAATGACGTCCACTTTTTTCAGTGTTGCCATACAATTTGAATAATAAATAATTCGATAAGATTACAATGTTCGAGGCCCAATATGTGTTCTACACCCCACTCAGGAAAACTATTTTGTGTTGTGTTTCTGTCACAACCATTGATATAAGCCAGCATAGATATGCAATGTCAAACAGCAGTTTGAAAAAAAATCTTCTTGAATGTATGTTCAGATATGTAACGACGGCACCGTCGTTGTAACACATGCGTTGAATTCAAACTTATTCTGTTCCTATGAAACGTAAGTCGTGTCGAGTTGAACATCACTGAAATAGGTTTACATCACATGACGTTCGTTCGAATTTTGTGTAGTTTTGTGCATGATATGTGAGCGTTTACTTATGTTTACATAATTTGTGTTGTTCGACATTGAAACACTCTGCTGATGACTGAATTCACAGAAGCGCATGACGAAATTCTACCTTCACGATTTCATTCGGCTAGCAGCAATGAAACAAGAGAGCGTCATTTATGGACGAGCCCTTAAATACGTAAGATTCGATGAATTACCTTTTTGTAATTGAAAACGATGACAAAAATGAGCAATGGACTCTGCATGAAGTTGTATCAGATAGCAAAATGGTCTGTTTAATATGTTGAAGTAAAAGATTCCGGTGTCGAAACTTCAAAAGATTAATCGAATTAAGTAAAAGGTTCAATGCTGTACGTACATTGTACTAGTTCGCCTATATGAAATACGGGAGCATTAAAAACCCACCAAGGGTTCTATTGATTTATATTCTATTCCAAACTGTGTGAAAACTCACATCATTTAATTTATGGTGAGATAAATATGTTTTTCACCGTTGTATCAAGAATCTGAAACAATATGCCTTTTAAAGCACAACCCTAATATGGATATGTACGTTTATGCCGTGCTAGGGTGCTCCAGTCATTTAGGCACATGTTTAAAATTATATATTTAGCAGAAGCAGACATATAATACGCAGCTTCTCCTGTTCCATTATTGTTTGGACGAACATGTTATGTAATATAACAACTTCTAAAACATGATTCCTTAATATTATATATATCCGGATGGGATGTACCTGAGGAACTTATGAGCATGATAAATTATTTTTGAAACGTGATTTCAACAGCATTTTTAGTTTAGACTATTCAGTGGGAATATTTCAAACAACTATAGTTAGCTAGTAGAATGTGGAACAGATACTCTAATTATGTATTAGTAACTGAGTCAACAGTCAAACTGAAAATAAACGTTGAAACTCTGGTCGAAACTCTAAAAAAGTTTTTTTTTCACAATCTGATTTTATTTGCTTTATAAACTAGTAGACAAAAGACTCTCACTTGTCCGTAGGATATCGCTTGCCTAATCAAATTAGCATTAGCATTAGCTATGTAACAGTAATGAGGACCGCACCAGCTACAAAAGACGCAACTGGAGTTTTATTCAAAGATCACCTACTCGAAAGTCAAAAGAGGTACTTTGAGTAAAAAAAACAAATCACAATGGCGCTATCGAGCTGCCCCGATCAGTTAATGTGGCCAGCTTGGGTCTGACAGTAACCAACGACTAGGGAGGTAATGTGATGAAACGTGTACATCTTCTCTCTTCTACAAGTAGAATTTCTGTGTGAATTTTGTTGACTCGAGTCGAGCCCGATTTTTTTCTCGAGTTATGTATTGAATTTTACATGCTGACGATCAGGGTTGGGCTCGCCAACGACCTTTTTTAGCGACGCTAACGCTAACGCTAATCTCGGAAAATGCTACTAGCGGTCGCTAATGCCTCGTTAGATAAAGAATCCGTGAAAGGAAAAAGTTCGACTTCTTTCATTAAAATTTAGGTCGATCGAAATATTTTTCTTACAACTTTGAATTTGACATACACTTTTGCAACTCACCTCCTTTTCTGCAGCAAAGAGTGTGATTTTGCCAATTTTCTTTGTACATTTCAGTTGAAATTCATGCACACATGCATAACAAAATAGCGAATAAATTAGCGACTAGCGAAATTTTGTCGCTAGTCGCGTCTTAACGAGCGCTAATCGCTACTAGCGAGCATTTTCAAATATTAGCGTCGCTACTACCACCACTAGTAGCGCCGCTAACAGTGCCGCTAGTGACTAGCGGCGGTAACCCAACCCTGACGATGTTAAAATAAGTACACGAAACATGAAAAGTACGGTTTTCTATGTTTGTAGAATAGCATATGATACCATTTTGTGCATCAAGTTTTCAAATGAACACTTTCCGTGGGTGGATGCATTTGTGATGATCACTTTCCGCGGTGGGATAGCGAATAAACATTTTGCTGCTCTTTCCCATGCGAAAGTTGAACATTACGTAGCAGTATGCCTGAAACGAAAATTATCCATGGTAAATAAATTTTCAAGTGAAGTTTAACTTACGCAGTAAGCCAGACTACATTGAATGCTGATACGTAATTCAATAATTCAGCAACAATTTTATGGTTCTTGTCGAATAGACAGTTACCGAAGCTTCTTGATCAATTTCACACGTGTGAGTTTGATTTTATCCCTAATGTAATGAACTACTTTCGCAGCATCCAACGTAAACTACTACTTTCATAGGAATCTGTAAATAAAAATCTTTGTGGCAAAAATTTGATATAGCAATATGCTCATATTGTAAAGTTAAGGTATCGGCAGCGTATGTGACCTTGAGGTCTCGAGTAAAAACCTGTGTGGAAACCAGTGAGTCAATATTCAACATTTCCACATTCAAACGAGTTACGAAATATGACGTATTGTGACACTTGGTTTAAGAAAAAACTATTAAAATCTTTTGTTGCCTGCCCCCTGCGAAAGTTGGGTGTTACATGTCAATTTGCCCCCCTGTAAAATGCTACATTTCATG
>JANTFA010163270.1:0-10179 GCA_026413405.1 Phytosciara flavipes
AATGGTTGCCAATAGAATTGAAATTGTACAAGATTTTCAACCAATTTCAAGCGGTAATTTGAAAATGCGGCTTTTCGACGGAAACAGATTTATTTGACTAAGTGTGAATTTCCGCCGTAATGAATTAGTTTATTTGTGTTGAGTAATGATATGCTTTGAAACGCCATCATTAGTTAAAATACCTGTGCCTTCCTTATTCACTTGAACAATTCACAGATTCAACAGATCAAAAACTTGATGCAACGATAAAAGAACGAGAAAGCATCATCATTCACTGAAGCATATATGTCGCAGTGCTAATCGTGTTGCATAGAACGTCTTCTGCAAGATGCTGCAAAACGTGAACTTTTGAAAATGCAAACATACGCCAGTATAGATTTTCGATTTCAACTGGCAGTTTTTCAATTATTATATTCATAGAGGTCATTCACTGCCACGCCACAGTGTATGTGTACATCGAAAATTTTGCGTCGGTTTTTCAATAACTCAATAACGTGTGTACTGTATCAAAATTCATGAAACGCTTAAAATGAGCTAGAAGTTAACTTTTCGTAGCGCCGTTGCAGAAACATAGTTTTCTTCATTCGTTAATGCCAAATGCCACATGTCCCCTTTCTGCATTGAAATATTTTTATATGAACACCACTCGAACGGATGACTTAAAATGGAAAAAAGTGAGATTCGTGCAGTAGGAGCAAATTTTCTCTGGAATCAGCACCATAGCTTGAATTGTGTACGGAATTTAGTCTGGTATAAATTGCAGAAATTTATTTTCATAGACGCCTCCAAAAGGAAGAGTAAAAATAGCCAATTGAAACAGCTGGTTAGTTTAAAGTAAAATAATTTTATTATCAAAATTTCCGTATTTCAACATCCACGTTCCTCCAAGGAACGTTACATTTGACCCCAAGTTTTTTTGTTTGTTTTGTTTTTCCTTTATATTTTTACTACAATTTCACTATTTTTACACTAAAAGATTAGGAATAATGGCAAGCTGGTTTCAGAGAGGGGGTTTTTTACATAAAAAAAATGGAAGATTGTCTTAAACACTAAAGCATATAAATAAAGGAGAGCTCTGTACATTACAATATTCGAAATGGATTTTCAAATCGACTCGTTTGAGCGTTGAGTCGATCGAAAATCAACATTTTACTTAGACTTTAACTTAAAACAGAAGAAAATAATTTGAAAATTTGCAATTGGTCCAAGGGCATGTTGAACAACTCAAACTTCCAATCGACGACGTAAAATTTTTATTCTAAGCAACAACAAAAAATTGTTCTACGGCGTTCTGTCTCAAAGGTTTTTTTTTTTCTCGAAACGGTGGTTCATTTCCGATCACTGCGCGTTTCGATCTTACTTCAATTGAGTCGAGAACTTTTTACTTCCAACTGAAAAACAGCTCTCATAGCCCCCTATCAACTCTCATCAAATTCATCTGGCCACCGCCATTTGTCATTTCACTTGCTGTATAGGGATTGAGTATTTTGGATAAAATTATTTGTGTAAAGAAATGGATGCTCTCCATAGGCATGTTTACTGTATCGGTGTATCGGTGTAACGGTTTTTTTTTCTTTGCTTAGCATAACACATTTTGCGTCGAATCTCGAATCTGTTAAAAATGCCATAGACTCATTGCATACGGTCGATCATTTCAAATTATTTTTTTAGGCCATAATCGTTATAGTGGTGGTATTGTATGTTCGGCACAGACAAATCTTTCCATTGTGACAGGTCAACGACTGGTATTTCGGAACAGGAAACCAATTCATTCCTAAAATGATATCAGCCTTAAGAAATGAACCCGAGGCTTAGAAAAAGAACTCCCAAACTTACGTCTTAGACACTCGTAAAAATGCTTTCGGTTGAATTGATCCAATGTGATTGCTGTTGTCGCATATCAAACGAGCGATGCTGGCTTTTCGAATCTCCGACAATTGACCTGCAATAATGTTTGGGTTTAGTTGTGACAACCTACGGTGACTATGTCACTACTCACTTCTCGAGAAAGCGACTTCTTTGTCACCCTCTTCATAGAAATATCTATCGCCCACTCGAGTTCTGAAGAATTGTTCCGTCAAAATACACAAGAAAGTTGGACCAGCCAGAGCACCTTCCACATGAGATTCAATCGAACCGCCAACCGTCACATCAACATCTTCGATTGTATTATAAAGAGTCTGCAGCTTGGAAACCAGTTCCGGCGATATTAGGTCCAAGAAATCGTTCCAGTCGTGAGCGCGACGCAAACCACAGAACTCTCTGAAATCATTGTAACTAGCCAGACCATGATCACGATTTCGTTGAATATCAATAGCGCGTAAATCGCTGCCAAATGGTCGATTGCCACGGAACAGGAAATGTCTAATTTCAGCATCGTAATTGTTGTCAGTCAATTCTTCCGGTTGGGTTGCATGTCCTAAGAAAAAAAATATATTTTTTTCAAATAAATTCGCAGTGTCTATACCAACCACGACACTAACCTCGTGTCAATGAATCATAATTGTCGTTAGCCTCAATAATAGCTGGACGATTGAACCAATCACTAAGTCGTAGTGCTCCGGTACTCGATCGAATCTCAGAGATCAAACTGAAAAAAAAAACAATTTGGAATCAAAAAACCTCATTCGCCCGTGTCTTTAGATAAACAAAATATTTCACATACTCCAGGCGACCCTCGATTTGAGAATGGAAATAACGGAAAGCAGCTGTTGCATGAGCATTCAATACAGACGGATCAATGGTGGGATCGTAATCATTTACATAGCTGCCAGGCTTTGTTTTGTAGATCAACCGATTTTTCAACATATTGTCGGCGCCTAGTGGAATATATCGAGGTTGATTCTAAGTTTTTAGGAAAACTTTTTTAAGCGTTTCTGTCTCACCCAAAAATATCGGCAGCCATTCGTAGTAGCTAATGTGTTGATATTGGGCAATGTTGATTCGTCTAGCCTCCTGGAATGTTAGCTCATCATCCCAATGTGGATTCAAATGTTGCAATACATCGGCGATACGGTTGTGTTCGCGTAACAGAATGATCTGTAAAATTGCTAGGCCCGGATTCTGATTTGTTCTAACGTCTCCAGTCATGTACTTAAAGTGAAAATGTTTCATTAGACCACCGGCTGTATTTCTTCTAAAATTCAATTTCAACTTACACAAATCTCATCACTAGATTGAACATCACAAGAAGCTGTGGCATTTCGTGCTTGTGGGGGCCATTCATAACCATCACGTTCCACAACAACCATACGGCCGCCTTGGAAGGCTCGAATCGGTTGATTCTGCTGTTCGCTATTACCATATACCAACGATAAATCCATAAATGCTGTTACGACAGTCAATTGTTCCGCTTGAATGTGAACTTTCGGACAATTTTGATCTTGATCGGTTAATGTCCGCACAAAGTTCATGCATTCGGTTTGAGTTTGAGAATGGGCGGGATCATTTTTCGGAACAATTATTGGATAACAAGTTTTGTGGGCGCTAGATTTAGCGATGAGCTTTCCATCGTCGGTACAACAACGTGTCGCATGTTTTTCTACAGATCATTGATTTGAGTAACATGAAATCGAATTGGGAAAAAGAAAAATTCCAAAATTACTTGACTGCGTTGAACCGGCCAACATGCTCATGTCATGAGTCATGATCTGACCCCATTGCATATTGAACAGAGTATATTGTGGATCCGGGACATCTTGTTCATCGAAAACGACGAGCGATACAAGTCGAGCAGCAGGTAGTTCTTCACCGGTCACTGAAACAGTTGGCGATGATACTCCATCTCCGTATTTCGGGGATATCAGTCGACCGTATCTGATAACAATACAGTTGATTAGCGGTGACACATTATGGAAGGAGTTTGCTTATTCAATTTACCTCTGGTTGGCAGCTCCCAACAGTGGATTTCTTAAATTATTACACGTACCGTCCAATGTTCGATATCTAGATTTAGTACATGATGCAGGCTCTGCAGCACATGTTATACTTGCGGCATTACCTCCGGAATAAGCTGGACGAATCGGTCCGTACAAATGTTGTGCTTGTGGGGCTTGTGGGTATGATCTGGAAATGTGAACGCATAAAAATGGATTTGTTCTTTCAGGAAGAGAATGGGAGAAGGGTTGAACATCTTAAAATTAATATGCTTAGCTTGTTGCAGGTATCATTGAATATTTTGTAAGTGACGGATGGACACATACTTTCATAGTTATGTGGTTTGTCACTAATGTAAACCACAATTTGTAAACCAATTTCATAGTTTTTGTTACGATTCCGAGAAACTTTCATCTTCAACATACTGGTAAAATTTGTCACAGCTTGAACGAATTGCGGATTCGGTGCATTATCGTTAGCACTTCCGTTTTGTTTTTATTTTCTCTTCACATAGTCTCACTTGTTTGAAATTGCGAAGCTAATTTCTTTTGAATACAGTTTTTCATGGTAGATTACCACGTGAATTATGGACATTAATTTATTGGCTCTGAACACCATCGGTCTTTTCTCTTGTGTTTTGTGTGTGTGCCATTCTGTAATGTGAAAGTTTATATTTTCGGAAGAAGTGCATCCATTTCCGTTACCGTCATTTTTAATAATTTACGATTTTATCTTCATTGTTGGTTCTAACCGAATCAGATAATTTTATTGAGAAGCTTTTTTCCATTAGTAAAATAGAACGTTGAGATCTCTGGCGTTTTCGGCAAAACATACTTTTACAAAAACTCATGTTAATTAGGCGTACACCAAACATTTCAAACGCACTTTCCAGATCATTTTCAAATACTGGTGTTCCCACTTTTAGTTTTAGTCGGGCACAAACCGAGCACACCAACACACCAAATCGACCCAAAAAATTTTTGAAACTGCAAAGTTCGACTAGTTATTCCAAAGTTAGGCTGGAGTCAACGCACTACATCCTAGAGTGGTACTCTAAATAAAGTACTGAAACTGGATATCATCAAAGCCAAATAACTAAGCAAAAGTGTGATCGTAGTCAGCTGTCACAATGTTGTATTAAATATTATCCACTCTCTTTTTACAGTGTCAAAATTTGTATAGTACACAGTCCACTTTCAGTACCATTAATGCCTGTAGTGTGTTGATATCATACAAATTTTGACACTTTGAAAAAGTTCGGAAAAATTTTCCAGATAAATTAGTATTTCATTTGACAGCTGTCAACTATCACACTTTTGCTTGGAGTTGCTTTGCTGGATTAAATTTTCTTTAGACTTTTTCGAACTTAATCCAAACGATTTTGGTAAAAATTGCAACCAATTTTGTACTATGATTACTCATTTTGAAATTCTTGTTTTGCGGAATCCAGTATAGAGAAGTATTTGAACAAACTGATTGTAACAGTCAGCATCAAATATGACGCTGAAAAAAACTCAAAAATTTCCAGAAAATTTTGCCACTCAAGCTTATTATTGACTGCAATAGTGTGTGGACCCAGTCACCCGGTGTCAAACTTCTTCTGTAATAAAATCAACGCGAATTTGATTAACTCGTGATTGCACACCATGGAGCTTATTTCCTTTCGACAAGATAAACAGCTAAATCTAATCTCACAGCAAATGCTCCACAATCTTCATCCGTTCACTTCCGTTCTGAACAGAAACATAAATCTTTGAATTAATCAACTAAATTAACTAAAGAATAGGCAAATATATTCACGAATGAGCCACAACGCTACATGAAATCCTCATCATTTAAAGTTCTCATTTATGGAATCGAATGCTGTTTATGGCACTGGATATGAACATTGTCTCACTCGAGACCACAAGTCGGGTTGAACTCAACATTTTCTCGAAAAAGGGTACCACTTTGTGACACAATTTTTTTTTAACTAGCATTCATGCGATATCAGTTCTATTGGAAATAGATATACAAGGACTTGCTACACCTTTAAACTGTGGGTCCCATGAACGCAATTGTTTAGCAAGTTCATCAACTCAATAGGTTTAATGCGTCACGAACTCCACCACATCGTTCATTATACAGTTTTGTTTAGACATCAGACAACACGCACAATTCAACTGTTGCTAACAAATGACATACCGTTTACCGAAAGGTAATTTTTTTCCAATCAATTTTTCCCAGAGAAAGACTTCGGAAATTAGGACAGACAAAAAAGTTGCGTTAGGACGACGACGGTGTGTTGTCCACATACTTTGCATAGACCTAAGCATATTGAGGTTACCTCGTATCTGTTGTACATTGCGTTTCACTCGCTATATTAAGTACGAAACACATGTCACTCAGACAGATTGTTAAATGAACTAACCGATTGCGATTACCTAAAAATGTTTTGATAGATCTTATGACACAATGTCTACGTCCAAAATATCAATATGCAATTAAATATTCCAATTGATTAAGTAAGTCACTCAACAAAAGAACATTTTTGTACAACAAAAACGTTACAACTTAATTGAATGGTGTGTGATGGTAACCTGGAAAAAAGGCCGACATAAACAAACTGACGCATTTATCAGTACGACGGTTTAGTTACGTTACTCGTTTTTCTTTAACACCAAGTTATTGATTTTTTTCTTTTTATTTATTATTTAACAAACCTTCAGGGCATAAAGGCATTGGTGTACCAAACGATTTTTTTTTCTTAAATACAATTTGCCAATGATTGATCAAGCAAATACGAAGTAATTAATTTCGAAAAAAGGAAAGGACACTTTTTACTATACATTTTGTGCATTTTTCTTATTAAAATTTTATTTCTTTCTTTATGAAATGATTATATTTTGTATAACCACTAGACAGTCGATTGTGTAAAGTTTTTTTTGTCAACAAAGGCTATGCCAAATTAAAAACTTTATCAATTTGGGTGTTTGTTTGCTCTTTTTCTTCATTGTATTTAATGCCTGATCTGCAAATAACAGTTTTTAGACCCGCAAGAATAACGGAAGGCTATTAGTTTTAATGTGCTGTCTGTAACAATCGGTATTCTTTAGTAAATCTCAATCCATTTTAAGACGGTTTTACCACTGAGAGTGTGTATGGGTATTTTTGGACTGCCAACCTCTGAGCTAGAGCCCTTCGAGTGTTTTAGTGTTTTACACGTTCGATAGTGTAAGTAAAAAAGCAAATCATTGAAACGGGCAATACCAATCCAGAAAAAATTCATTGAAATCAGATCACTGGCTTCGTGGAGTAAGCTTCGTTCGAGCTTCATGAATTTGGTTTCATTTAAAAGGCAAATATACTCCGAATGGTATCTCTTGGCCTGGACTAAAGCTTGGGCTAGGGCCTTAGGGCTTCATGAGTTTTTTGAGCCTGTACTTCGTACGGCGTTTTTTTTACCACAACGTATATGTTCACACAACTTTTTAGTCCTAGGTATGCAGTCAGACTAAGGTTGAGTATACGTACTAGGGTTACGTAAGTACTGGGTTGACGTAGATGTAAGTGCTAGGGTTACGTAAGTAATAGGGTAATGTGCGCGCTAGATATACTGGATTGTACGGGGCTCCGTCGCAGCATTTACAACTGTCTTTTCTGTTTGTTTTTTTGTGTTTGCTGTGCAGTGTAATGCAGAATACGTTGTGACAAATCCAATGAGCAAAAATAATTTTTTTGTTTATTCACTTTAAGTCGAATTAATTTGTTATTTGAAGGAACTCAATATATTATTTCAAGAGCAAATATAATTCGGTTTTTTCCGCAATTTTATAAAAATTGAACCGTTCGATTTTATCACTTTTACTCGGACTTGACCTCAATCAGCAGTGCACACAGACTGATTACATTTTTGGTTTTGTTTGTTCTTTGATAAGTGTCCTTTTAATTACTTTCCAAATAATCAGATTTCATGGCTGCCATTACAGGACAACTTTCTAGAAAAGTCACAAAGTTTGTTTACAAAATTAGAGGGATCGAAATCGGACCTTGAGAATTTCATAGCACTGTATCAGTGACACATTTATCCCTCTAATCCCTCTAATTGTGTAAGCAAACCGTGTGACTTGCCTTGATTGATGGCAATGTTAGAAATTGTTGCACTTCAAAATATCTTACGCATAGTAATGACTGTTTCCGCCTGGAGTTATGCCATATTTCGTTGGTGCCGGTTCGGAATAGTGCGAATGGCTGACGAATGGACTATTGTACGAGGAATGGTGGTGTGGTTGATGATGGCGTACAAAACTGTATGACTCAATTGCTATGGCTCCACTTAAAGTATTTATAATTGCCGTAGCAATTAATAAATATCTGGTCATCTGAAATAGAAAAAATTAAAAGAAAAAATTATTGCAAATTTGTAGAAATCAGTTTAGGAGGCAGTGCCGCACTGGCTATCAAAAGGTCCTTTGGGGAATGACCCAAAGATTTTTAAAGGGCCCAAATCATATCTGATGTTTCCATACGAATAGACAAAAGTTCTAGCGTAACAACGACGTTGTACCGACTGGTGGAACCACTAATGTAGTTGAACATAATGAAATGAAGGAAGTATTGGAGATTTAAATGTTGTAAGGCTAAATGAACTGGTAAACAATTCGCCCAATAACCGGTAAATTGTTCTCAGCCGTATTGGTTTCTACCGGTTTCATTTGCCAATTGCATTTCCTAATTACCAACATTACGACACGCAGAGTACATGGCTAATTCCACTAGTTGTCCATATTTTTTCACTTCTTGATATTTTATTAAATTCAATGGAATTCTACAAAACAACAGAAGAATTAAAATGATTAAAATGTAGGAATTATACATAATACACTTCAACACCTATTGAAACCATGTACAGCAGAATGAATGGCACAATAAGTAGATTGGAGTTGCCCGTTTTTGAAAATTTCAATGTAAATGTCTTTTTACCGGCGGTTTCCTCGCAAGATCTAAGAGCGTCCACCACTACGTTGGAATTATAACCTACATTTGTGCGTTTCGTAATTTATTTTCGATGATGTGCAGTTTACCCAAATTTGTCAGAAGAATCAGTTCCGTTTATCTACTGTGAAAAATCGCGGCTTCACGCTCATTTCCGGAACACTATAAACGAAACAATTTTCCTAATTTTGTAATCCTAACTCATGCAAAGAAGCTTTTAGTAGATTCAATTTAAGAAAAAAAAAGTCTCTTAGGAACAACACGTTAGGAGTAGCCTCATTACCTCCCTACAATAGTAATATAGATTATTACATACGCTCTACGGTTTCTCCTCAATATTATTATTATGTCCTAGGAATATTAGCAGACATTATTATCTTGTGACAGGTTCCCTTTTCATTCAGCTAAGTCGGTTTTCTCTTATGCATCAAAGCATGGTATTCTCATATGTGGAGAAAGGAAGTGTCGATTTTCCCCCTCATATATGACAGTAAAGTATTATTCATCGGCTTTGTGCTATCTAATGATACATTACAATGACCTACCATCCGCTTTCACATGACTGTGAGTCCAAACTGTATCTAATTCATATGAAAATTTACCAGCTTCCATGTGGCTTTTCTTTAACACTATAGAATGGAGGCTAAGGTACTTTTTTTTACATAAACATGAAGTTGTTAGCTAACAAAATAATGGAGTCCGACACTATACGGAAAGCGAAATTTACTCATTCAAAATTTTTCTTTTAAAAATAATTATAAATATGAAGGCAACAATATGCACATTTTATGCAGCTAAAAAGAGTGACTATTCATAATTATATTCAAAATGAACACACAGAAAAGTTTTCCAGAAATTAAAATCTTATTCAATCTGAATACAAAAAAAAATGAATGAACTGTGAACAGGCAAGATATTTGTGAATTAAAGTTAATGAAAAAAAGAACATGAAATTGGTCTGTTGCAACCGAATTTTTTTCTTACTTTTTCGAATGCAGTTCAAGCAGTAGGTATTATAATGCATTTTATGCGACTCTGGTACATTATTCAATAATAATTTAATAAATTGTACATACAACTTAACGAACACATTAAACTAGGTCCCACCTTTCAGGCGGGTCGGGTCCCTTGACTGACTGACATTGGATTTCATTCTGCTTGCGTTTTCATTCGAAGAAAGTGTAGAATTTCTACAGTACATAATATCTATCCCTGAGTTATTCCCAGCTTGGAATTTTGTGCATATCGCTCGTTCACATCTATTGCACACAATTTCTGTTTAACCAATATTTGAATCATTTTCTTCTTAAGAAGATGAAGATGTATTAA
>JANTFA010163281.1:0-10174 GCA_026413405.1 Phytosciara flavipes
GAACAAAGTGGAACGAAGTGGACTGAATTAGCTTAAAATATGAATATGATGCCAGTTTTAAATGTTACTTCCCGTATCTAAAACTTGTGCTCTTCTCTAAGATGGCTCAAAGACTTGAAGTTGGGCGACAAATTTACCAAGGCTATATACTGTTGTGGAGGTCACCTCGATGCGGGTTACACTACACTATGAAGACGTCAAACGTTTCATAGTAGATGGATTCCTAAGCTTGACAATTTCATATTAGGTGGATTCTTCTTTGTGTGTAATCGCGTACCTGAAAAAATGGCGATCGAGGTGACCTCCACAACAGTATACAGCCTTGAAATTTACTACGACAAGTATGTGCAAATAAAAAATGCAAATTGTCAACTTAGTGTCGAATCTTAGCCCTTGGCTACTCAAAAAATGTTTCAAATGCGAGTAACTAGTAAAGGATGTGAAATGTCAGGCTGAGACACTAAATTCTACTCATGAAACTTTGACTGCACCATGAAAACTCATTAAAAATTCTTTATAAATAGGCCCTGACCACAACCCCACGTCCTACAACTACATGTCCCCCAACCACAAATCCTTGGCCAAGCGCAGACGAAATTCAAGAAAACGTTAATTTTTGTTAAAAGCGAAATTTGTCAATAAATTTCTTTGTTTTTGGGCCGCTATCTTCAAAATAAAGTGGGGTTAGCAAATAGTTTTGCTTCAACGTGCATAGTGGCTGTGTTTATGACTCTCTGCTTTGCCAGCAATCAAGAGTGCTTTCTTTGATGGATCGTTAATATATGATTAGGCATTTGCTGAACAACTCCCAAATCAGAAATACATCATAACAGCGAAGTCCGGGTGGGTGTATTAGATTGAAATGGCACGAAAATCCTATTTTCGAGATATCGAAGTACTCTGTCTTGTGCTTTAAACAATAAAGTTTTTTATAAATCGGGGTATTGTCCTTTTATTTGAGATCTGTCTTACATCAAGTGCAGACGACAGCACCTAGTTAACAATATTCTAATGATTTACACCGCAAAATTCTCTCAAATGAGAGCTGAAAACCTCCTGAAGTCTTGCGAACTCTGAATCGATGATAAAATTTCCAAATGATCGATACATCGATCGGATGTTTTATTGATAATCGAAGAACAATCGCTTAATATCGACCGATAATTATCGATTTTGAGTTGGTATTAATCGATTATCGATGAAACATTCAATTGATATTGCTTACTCAAAAATATCGCTTATCCATTGTCAAAGCGTTTATAGAACAGATGAATGATTTTATAACTGAAGTACATACTAAAGAACTGGGTGGCTATTTCTGGTATACTCAATATATGAGTCAGAAGTTCGATAAGGCTTTTTTTACGTCCGGAATGGTTAAAATTTCTTTTTTTAAATCCAGACATTCATATCAATATCCAAAGTATGTTAAAAGAGCATGATCACCGTTTACCGTGCAAAGTAAAATGCCATAAATGAAAATAAAAGAAAAATCTAATCGAATCACAGTTGCGAATTCACGTACGTACGAACGTACAAATTGCACTGAGTAAAAAAGACATTTCGGCAAACCTTTTTCATTCGGAAATTTTAGAAGAAAAAAATTACAGGAAAAAATGTTTCTTTCAATTTAGATGAATTAGATTAACTTGTCTCTATTTATTAACATTTGCAATTTTAAAGAAAAATTTAATAGAAAATATACTCAGCAGTCACCAAAAAAATACTAAAAGTGGAAATAAGTACAGAACAGAAAAATGCACCTTGTCACAAAGGGAAAGAATTTGATTCACATTCATGTGTACTCCTCGTTGTGCCATGTAAATAATATTTTAGCGGAGAAAAGTTTGGAACGACTACACTTAATTGTTGGTGTAAGGATAAGGAATGTGTAACTAATTTTACTTAACAAACTAACGAAAGAAGTTTTCTTACAAAATAAAAATCTCATTTACCTGTTCATAACTGGTTTGCTTTTCTATTTTGCTTAGTGTGTCGTCTGCACCTCGATCCCATGGCGACACAAGGAGTCCTAATATCTATCTCAATGACTCACTTTCCTGCAGTACACTGGTTAGTTGGAGGCCTTCAATGCATTTCTTATTGTAAAAGGTTCGATTTATCAGTGTGGTCATGAAATACAGAACTATTGATCCTTAGTTTCTATCCGCCTCAAACTGTCGGTTTCCCCCGTTTCCCCTTCAAAGTCACAAGAACATAGATCCGGAGTATTCGAGAGCATCAACTTATTTAGGTGCCGATTCAGCCCGCAATGTCCAGTAATCGCTCCTACCACCCTTATGATTCGATTTCGGTCCATTTCGAGCAAATCTTTGGAAAGAAGTCTCGGAAAAAAGCACTTCGTGTGAACGCCTGTCTTATACGCTTCGCTGCGTTCCCCGTGTTTGCGTTTCACCCCGAGGGGCGACGTACTTCTTGGGCCAAACCCTATCAAAACTCATGGTAAAGCAATTGTTTTTTTTGTTAACAATTGCTTTGTTGTTTTCCTGGTTTTAAAAATCGTTTCTTTGTTTGTTTTTTTAAACGACCGCGGTGCCTATTGAGTCCAAATGGATTCAAATCGTAAGGTTTCATTCCAACAAAAAACGGAAAATTTAGACTGGGCATCCCAGAGGGAGTCAAATAGCATTTAGTATCATGCAATTTAGTTCATTTAGTTACAAGAAGTGAGTCGCCCCTCGTTTCACCCAATCGTTTAAAGCTTTCCCACGTAGTGATTAAAGTATCGGCTAGCACGACTCTGGCCAATATGCTCGAGCCACTGAGCCTTAGCCAACTTATCTACTCATCTATACCAGAATGTCCTGGCACCCAATACTGTTTTATCTGATTATTCAGACCAATGCTTTTAGGTAGTCCTTACACCCTTTCTTCAGCACAGAGGTCGTGACAGGCGACATAAACGCCTTCATCATCCCTGTGTTATTAGCACATATCAGGACGTCTTCATCTCCTGTCCTTACAGGCAAACGTTCTTGTGCGCCCTTAAGTGCCTCGAAAAGTTCTACCTGTGTGAGGTTAGAAGGTTCTGTCTTGTAGGAAAGTGAGATTTAGTGATGATGACGTGTTTGATCTTATTTATTGAAACTTCGGTGTAGACATGGTGGTCATTTATTGCATTAATTTAATTGATTGAAACCTTCGATGATCACAGTACAGACAAACTTGAACAACATCATTCTGTTACACCAGTGACCAATGCAGTGCCTCTCATTATCCAAAATTCCGGGGGTGATTTCGATTCAAGTAAAACTGACAGAATGAAATTATCAGAAGCACCTGTCGTAGATAGTATTCCGGCACGTTGTTGCGTTTTGTAAAGAGGCGCCTGAAAGATTTCATTTGTATTTCAATGACTGAATTCTCCTTTTGTCCCAATTATAGAGACTCACCTGATAGCGTTGTCCAACTTTGACGGAAGTGCACGGTTTTAACCACAAAACAGGAAGTGTCGGCAGTAGCTCGCCGTAATTTGCGTCACATAATCCGCCATTGTTACGATCCCATCTCCCAGCTTCTATCAACAAGCCATGAATGACTATTCCGACTTCCGGGACGGTGATATTTTCATATAAATGGGAAACCTAATCGGTAACGTTAGACGCTAGGAATTTTGTTTTCAAATTCTCTTTTGCATACCTTCTTGTTTTTCTTGCGCAGACCGTACACTTCGGACTGACGTACAGTTTGCGGCAGAACTTCAAAATCCATGCTCAATCCATCGATCGGCAACATGCTCTTTCTAGCAAATGTTTGGAGTACGCCACTCAAAAATGATTGCGGAAAAAATAGTCCACTCAACCATGACGACTTCGGTTGACCTTCATTGGCCCACAGTTGAATGAAGTCGACTCGCATGAGCAGGTCTTGCACCCAACAACCAAGACTTTTTGTCGACTTAAATCCATTCGATGACCATAGTTTCGGTACTGTATTGTTAAACAAAGACTTGTAAATTTGCTCATACTCAGCGGACATAACGATCAATCCTTTGATGCCTTTCTGAAGTATGTCCAGGCTGATGTGAATGACGCGTAATAGCTTATTGTATCGGTCGACCTCTTGAAATAGAACGGTTGTCAATGGATGTACTCTCCCTTTGCTGTCTTCTCGAACTAGAATTGGGTACGGATTTTCCAAGCTGATTCTCGTTGCTACATTTTCCGCAATACTGGCAACGGTACTTAACACTATTTCATCGTCAGAGCAGTCGTTTGCTACAGTTTCAGCTTGTCCTGACTGTACAGCATTCATTGTGTCCATGAAGAATTTACTTTCGTTTGTACGAAATATTAAGTTGGCATTTTCGTGCATACCAAATATGTCCGGACTGTCAGTTCCAGGCAATTGGTACACATAAGACTTGAACTCGTCGACAGTTTTTCCCTCGGGACATACATAAATACCTGACTGACTGTATACATAGCCATTGTCTTTCGTTTTTTCGGAACAGAAATGATTCAAAATTATCGTCAAGCAACGCTGATCCCAAAAATCAGTAACTCGTCCTCCCCATGTTATTTGGCTGTTAATGTACTCCAATGCTTGCCACGGAATTTTATCGCGTTTTTCACGTTTGCAGTAAACGTCTAATATTTTGAGACCACACTCCCGATCGCTATCGGTGAACTCGTACAAGATGTTCCAGCCCAACGGTCCAAATTTCCGTCTCTCCAATATGATGCTGTGAAACATGATGATTCCAAACACCAAAGCCCTCCACTCCTTCTCCAATACATGATGCTCGAAGTAATCTGTATTCAATTCGCTTACGCCTCGTACCAAATTCGATTTCACACCCTTCGGCGGCTCGGATGTGACCTTAACAGCGTTTTGCAGAACACTTACAGGGAATGCACTTGTGGGCATCGACGACAGATAAACACGAAAATCATCGTGTGCCTTAACTTCTCCCAATGCGATGCGTCGCAGAATGAGTTCCATTTGCGGCATGAACGATGTGGCCAGATGACAATTCTGTAGGAACACCCAGCTGCCAAATTTACAGCCATCTGAAATGAGTTTTTCTGCAGCTGGTCCTTGACCCTGACCGAGTGACAATGTGTGCAGTTTGTCCAAATAATTCATTTGTTTGGCAAATCTCTGTAGACTGGCCATCGGATCGCTGCCCGCAGATAGAATGAAAATCAATGGAAATTTGCTGGTCGTGTCCTTGTACCTATGAAGTTGGAAAATTGATTAAAATTGATGTGGGACTCATTTTATGAAACTTACAGGTCGCTCAACGTGCAAGGCATAGCTTCGGTGAAGTTTTTTCCTAAAACTTCCGTTACATACGCCGTAATAGCCAGAACCACTTGATCTGTTGCGAACGTGTTGACGAGCATGAGTTTTTGCATGAAATTAAGGTTCTGGTTCCAGGCGTCAGCTCTGATGCTTGACGTTTTCTCATTGAAGTTAAAAGTCTGAAAATAATTTCGTTTAACATTGAACGGGTGGCAAATAAGTGATCGAAGCTACATTCGAATAATCGCCAATTTGGATGTGAATGCTATTGACCAAATCTCGAGAGAGTCCTTTGAAAGAATCAAATTCTTCCTGTAGATACAAACAGCACTTCCACATCCTATCCGGCATATTCAAGTTGTCCAATTTCGGTTTATTTTTGACTTCATGACCAGCCAATCCACGTAACAAATACTGCACCTCTGAATCGTTAACTCTCTTGGCCTGTTTCTCCGTTGCAATAGCAAGCATGAAACTGAAAATCAAATTGTGCCGTTCGAACAGACCCCGAGATATGTTCAAATAGAATGCATAAGTTTGTGCCGCCAGCAGTCGTTCCAATCGAATTGACAGCTCAGTGTCGGCCGGAGCATTTTCAGCCGAAATAACGGAACAGAAGATAGCAAGGAAATAGTTCAAACTAAACTGATACATTGGATCGATTTCGTTGAGCGATGCAATGACAAAATATAAAATTGCTCCACGGATGGCCAGTGGACGGAATTTTTCTCGATCGGCTGTAATGGCCGCTTCATTTTCTTCGGTGCTTATCAACCGATCGGCTATGATGACTGATGTTTCCTAAATTTCAATAGTAAACGTGAATAGAAACACTTTGTGGCTCAGAATTCAACAGGACAATGGCGTACCTTCATGTCATTCAATGTTTCCACCAATTCCTCATCGTCCAGAATATTATCGGATGACGAAAAGAGGAGTTTCAGAACTTTGTCTTCCAGCATCAAGAGCTGCTGTTTGTCATTATTAATTTGAAGAATCAGTTCACTGCGCTGCTGCTCTAGCTTTGGCAGTAGAATTGACACGATTTCGCTTTTTTGTTAAGTTTCCGTTAGTAAAAGCCTAGCGTAAAAACCAAAAAAATTGAAACTCACCCGAGCAATTGGTCCTCCAATCCTTCCCGTGTTATTAAGAAATCGACAAGAGTTACCGATATGCACACTTCAGGTAAGTAATGAGGATTGGCCAGCTTAGTCGTCATGTACAATTTGAAATTGTCATTGTAATCGATGAACGAGTCACCGAGCTTTATCACTTTTCTGCCGTTTTGGAAAATGATGTTTCTGCTCAAAACTGGCGACAGTGATGGATCAATCGATTCGTATAGTTCTTCAATCAGTATAGGATTACCCGATCGTATGCTGTTATATTGAGGACATTAGTAACTCAGACAATTTTGTATTATCAGTCCCAAAGGGACAGAAATTCTCACCAATTTTCCAATACTCTAAGAAAATTTGAGTCAGTCAACTTTGCAACAGCTAAATTGTTTTCCGATTCCATGCTTCGGATCCACCTATTCGCCTGATAGAACGAAAAAGGACGCGAAAATCAAATTCCTTTTCAATACAAATCCTGCAAACAAAATTTTTACTTGCTCTTGCGGATCAATCATAAGAGGCCAGCGCAGAGCTTTTGTAACGATTATGCCATTCGACGTCGAAAGATCATCCCTTGGTAAGAAATTGATTTGCCAATTTCGAATTTCATACGGGTGGCCACAAATTGCAATAAAACTGAAAACAATTTTTCATTTAAAGAAAACTTTGCGCTAGGTGGCAGTGGTGACGACGATGTTACTCGAACTTTGCGCTGCTTGGTATCTCAAACTTCTTACACTCGGCCACCCAAATTTCAGTTAATTGTTTTCGATAACTAGCGGGGAACGCGCCTGTATAAGCGATTAGAGCTGTGGCGACGAGTACATCGCCAACGGTTGCTTTGGCCTCGATGACAAGCTCCTGTAGTTACAATTGAATAACGTCTTGACGATGAACGACACAAATCTACCCAATGCAAAGTTATACCTTTACGGTTTCACCCCATCTGACTTCTTCATCTGATAGGGCCGTTTTCAGACGACCGGCTCGGTTAAGTCGGGAACTGCTTAATTCGTAGGTGTCTTGTGATTCCTAAAATCAAGTCGAGTGGAGGAGTGTGATATGAATGGTACAATATTACCATGCTCTACCTTCAATTGTCGATTTTTGTCTTCCAATTCCATTTGAATAACTTTCAGTTGGGCCTCAACAGCTGCCAGTTGTAATTGTTTTTGTTTGAGTAGGGCCATGACCTAGCATCGATTAATTTTGTTGATGAGAGGATTTCACTTAAAGGTAGAAAAGTTTACCTCCTTCAACACCGCCTCTGCTTCACTAGCTTTCTTAATTTTCGGTTCAACTTCTTTGTAAACTTTTGAAAATTCATCCATCGCAATCACCCACATGGCCATAGACTTGGCCACCTTTGAAACTTTACCAATGTTCTACAAAGGTACCGTCTGAGTTACGAACTGGACTTAAATGGAATTCAAATCTTACTCACGTTCGGATCGAATTCCTTGTCTGTCGTGTATTTCCTCACTTTCTTCAATATCGCTTCGGAAGTATGCTCCTTGTCGTAGGTCATTAACCTTTTCAAAAAGTTTGTGTCGACCATAAGCTTTTTAGCCGAGTCCCAATTCGGTCTGTGTAGGATGATTGAGATATTACAACTGGTCATAATGTACTAATGGCTCACAGTGTAACTTACTTCGCATCGAATAATATGCAAACTGCCTCCATCACAAACTTTACAAGAGGCGGAGGCGATGTGAAGGATTTTATTTCGTTGATATCATTTTTGCTAATTTGTTTGAGGGCTTCCTGAGCAGCGTCGATAATCGGTTGAACTACTAGCAGATCTCGTCTTGCTTCATCTGCTATTAGCCGTGCGCCGGCTTCCTTTTCCCTAGCCGCTCCTTCATCTTTCAACACAAGCCCACGCATCTCATCGGCTTTTTTATTTTCAATTGCAATTTTGTCGACCATAATTTTGAAGTCAGCGGCCTGTTTCTCCAGCTTTGGCGTTAGAAACTCCAATTCTTTTCTCATAATTTCAATCGTTTCGTTGGTTTCAAGGATTTTGTTCAGGCCATTACCGATTCTCTTTCGTTGATTTTCGATCGTTTCGTTTCGACTATCCAATAGGCTATGGTAGAGCTTCAAAAGTTCTAGGTAGCTACTGGGTGTCGTATAAAAATGACGACGATACTCGACAAACAGTTGCGTAGACATTTTGTCAACTGACTCGTGCATTTGCACGCAAATTTGAGCTAGTTGATCGTTTTGTGTCTGGTTCGCAGCTATATCGGTTAGCGACCCAAATGCCACCGAATACAAAGCCTCAGCCGACCAATTAACAAACCAATCGATTGTGCAACAGTTGACCTGGTAATCGTAATGTGATATCGTTACAAATTCGAACTCTTTCAAATGTTCATATGATGCAAAATTCGTACCAACGACGGAAACATTTGGCAACGACGACGAAAAGCTTCACCAATAGGACTGGAGGATGGAATTTTAGAGTGAGAAAAATTGATAAAATTTTATTTTGCAGCATACTGCATTTACCTCATGCAACAGCACACACGCAAATTGGTACGAGCACGATTCAGGAAAAAATCAAAAATCGATTCCCGAGTTATGTCGCCGCCATCAGCGCCAGCGTCTTTTTTCGGTTTCGATTTCATGCAGTCATCTTTAACACCAAGGATTACTCGTTCGTAGTCGTCGCCCAAAAACAGATTCGGCACTTCGCCCGAATTCAAAATGTTTTGAATATCCTCCATGAATTCCTCTTTAACGATTTGCGTGTCAGTGATGAGGAACACTACAAAAGAATCCATTTTTGATGTCAACCTGACGGGCTACCTTTCCAGCCGTACCTGTTTCCCGATTTGCAACGCCTGTATTCCAATAAAACTTTCTCAAATCCTCACGGAAACTGGCGTAATCGTATCCTCGGGTTAGCTCGATTTGCATGATTTGATAATTATTGATGTGAGCTGCTAGCCGAGTCAATGATTGTTTTCCCATTCCCGATAAACCTTCCAGCAAGAATTTTAAATCTGAAATCAGGCACCCAAGCCTTCATAGTCAAACACTCACCAATTAACAATCCATTGCCTCGATCGCCTCTAAGTAGACGTGCCAACCGAGTAACGTGCTCTACAGCATCTTGGAACAGTATCAGCCTGAAATGGCGAAAGTGAAATTCCAGAAGTATCCACAACTGTTCGCCGCTGGTCTTACATAACATCTAATCCATATAATGTGTTGAAGTCTTCCATATACTCCACCAATACGCTTTTCAGTTTGTCGACGTCTTTAATCTCTTCATAGGTTCGATTTTCCTTAGCCTGTCCGAAGAGCATAAAGTCTCCAAATATTACAGTCTCGTTGGGCTTGACTATTGGACAGTAAGTGGGAAAATTTGTCTCGAAAATTTCGTTCAGAATATTTTTGAAATAATTTTTGTCATCGTCATTCACTAAGCGATCTTGAAACACACGCAATGACTCGTGATACAGTAGTCGTAACAATTGTAGCTCCTGGTCATAGCTGGATGCATCAGCCTGTAGAAATCCTTGCACCAATTTCGATAGGTCACGAAGATTGAAAACGTAATGTGATTTCGTGGGCGTTGGTAAGAGTTCTTTTGAGATGCGATCGTAAGTTGAGATCATTGCATTGACAATTGGTTTTTCGATTAGCGAGAATTGAGATTTAAAATCGGAAAGGAATCCTTTGACGATGCCACTGAATATTGTTGTCAATGTGGAATTGTTTGGTTGTGGCAGTTCGAGGACACCGAAATGACGAACGAATCTAACAAAAAAAATGTT
>JANTFA010163292.1:0-10173 GCA_026413405.1 Phytosciara flavipes
AATTCAACAGGAATAGTCAATAAAATGTAACAGTCTTGTTCTTAAACACAAATGAGACATCAACATTGCGGCATATCGCTAATCGGTAAAACTGAGTCCAGTGAAATTTTAACTGAAATGCCATCTAACGTCACTTCCTAAACTTAATTCTATCTGAAGCTTTGTATAGTATACATGTGTCATAGCTCATTGGTGGAATATCACGAGGGAACTATGTCAAATGAATGGAATGAATTGGATCATAGCACTTCAGTGTTCCAAGCACTAACCTAGTAAGAAATGTGAAGTCTGATCAACTCATAATGGGTCTTGCGTTTCTTTCGTACATAAAAGAGATTTACTTTCTTGATGTGAATTAGAACATCCACACATGCGAATTGAAGCTTTTTTTGACACCTCACATTTGAGTGATATTGATTGGAACACTAAAGTGCTTTGACAGATTCTTGGATGCTGTTCCAACCGAAACTTCAATTGTCTCGATATTTTTATTTATTATCTCGTACATGAGGCCAAAAAGAGGACTATGCCATCTGATATCGATAGCAATGTCTACTTTGACCTAATAAAAAAAATGTAACCTAAAAGCGAATGAAGATTTTGAAGAAAATTTTACAAGTTCATCGGAATCACCGAAGCGATTCGAAAACTAACTTAAAATTTGAAATGAGGAATTACTCTATGTATTGCCCGATGGTAGATTCGAGCCCCCGATCATTGGGTTATGAACCCTATGCGTTACCTATCTACACCATCAGAGCGGCATAAAGTCTCATTTCAAATTCATGATTCGATGTATACGCGTTGTGTAACACTATGGCTTCAGTACGACATGACTCACAGCGAAACTAGCATACGATACTATTTGTCACCTACATTTACACATCGCTCGGTAACTTTCGGCATTCTTCGTGTTTTCGATCGTATTTAAAAAAAAAAATTGTATCATTTCAGCGGCGAAAATACTTAGATCAATAGAACCGGATTTTCGCCGATTATTTTAAAACTTTCATCAAGTTACTGACCTTAATTAAATTGTTTGAAAGTTAAGCTTTCCGAAAATAGATTAATTCCAAAGTTATATGTTTTCAGAAGATAACTGAGTTTGCATGCGCTAACAATAAAGCAATGGGGCCGGTATTATGCGTTAACAATAAAAAGACAATTGGTATAACATTGCGTTCCGAGAATTATTTTCTTTTTTGATAACCTTGAAGGTGAGTAGCGTACGCAAGCACGATTTCACTATTCTAAAGTTGATGCAGGACAAATATTTGCAGAAAGATAACATTCACGCTTTAGATCATAAAAATGATCATAAAAATCACACATTTTCAGGTCGTCAAAATGTTTCAAAGAATTTTCAATAAAATCTAATTGTAGCATAAAATTATCGCTTTTTTGTCGCAGTAGAGTAATTCAGTTTTATGTCCATTTAAAGTCTCTATTGTTTGAAGACATTGATGGTATTGAAATAATTATAGTTCGGTGCATTGCTGACTAACAATTTTGAACTTACCTGAGAAGTCTACTACGTAATTGTTTGACGAAGGTTAGAAAAATGTATTTAGTGTTCATCAGGAGTGGAGAAGCTGTCAATGTTGGAGAATGACTACCTACAGCGACATTTTCAATCTTAATTTGGCTGTCGACGTTGGATTGATGACATTGTCAACAAAAGTTCGATTTCATGATTAAAAGTGTCTGCGTATCATAATTTTCTTTCGTATTAGTTAGCATTCCAAGTGGAGTCCTGCTTCTCTTTCTGTATCGTACATCGCTACATCGCCATCGCCATGGTGGTCTGTCTATAGTTCGTTCTTTAGATGGTCACCAGCGCGTGTGACTGTATTGATCCAACGTGCTCCTCTTAAGGACTCCGAGGACGATATTTTTTCAGGTTCTTCATTCAGTGTTAGAGTTTCAGTACTGTGGAATCCACAGTGTGGATGT
Source organism: Phytosciara flavipes (assembly GCA_026413405.1). Classification (NCBI taxonomy): domain Eukaryota; kingdom Metazoa; phylum Arthropoda; class Insecta; order Diptera; family Sciaridae; genus Phytosciara; species Phytosciara flavipes. Next base: position 1,954 of record JANTFA010163292.1, read on the forward strand.
ATGTCCACTTTTACATATGAATAACGAAATGTGTTTGTGCGTGTGCTGGTGAATGATTAATTCATTTGTCATAAAACTCTCGTGAGGAACTCAATAGCTTAGTATCATGGGGCACGTTAGTATGTCACCGTGACGCAAGTCCACACAACAAAAAATTTAAAAAAAAATTTTTTTTAGGGCCAAGGAACGATATATACAGCAACTTTTTGACTTCCCCCCCTTGGTTCGAAGTGCCCCTAAATATTTTTAACGTAATCTTGGATTCAATACGAGTTCAACGACGTATCGCACGTCGAAAAATATTAAGATTTGGCCGAGATATAATTTTTCAAAAGTTCTTGTTTGTATGGAATTTGAAGAAAACGATCATTTTGAGAAAAGTGTTTTCCGCTACGTTACTGTTTAGTTAGTTAGTCTGTTTGTTCCTATGGAAATCTGGTCGACGGTAACTTCTAAACAATTCTTTAGATTTTCTTGAAATTTGGAATGTAGGTCAAACACGTCATTTGTATTGAAAATGTCCTTTGTACGAAAGCAATCCGGGCTTAAATGTCGGAGCTAGGGCTGCCAGAAGCTGCCATACAATTGTTGCCATATGCAGCGAATGTTATGAATGTGTGTTACAGTAAATAAGTTCGTTGAACATATGAGATGAATGGTCATGAATGGGAATTGGATTGTAAGATTTTTTTGCTGCTGTGTGATTATAAGAGTTGGGCAGTTGGTAAAAATTGTATCAATTATGTTATTAGAGGGGGCAAGCACTGGGAAGATGTTCAAAAATAATAAAATGAAGTAATACTTCCAAAAGAACTGATATCAATAAAAAAACCTCAAAGGGTAAATGTGACGCAAGTCCTTCTATCTTTACTTTTAAAAGAACTGATATCGCTTTGAGTGACGCACTCTGTGCATGAACGCAGTAATTTTTATCAAGAAAATCTAACCAAAAAAATTCTCAACAAAAATTTTAGTAAAAAAAATTGAGTCACAGGTGGCGTCACCCACAGCGATATCAGTTCTTTTGGAAGTAATGCACAAGGACTTGCGTCACATTTACCCTTTTATGGTTTTTTTACTGATAAATAATTCGTCTGTTTTCCATTAAATGATTGAAGTTGCCAGTGCGAGAGTTCGACTACCAACTGTGGCAGAAAAAAACCGATAGTTCGAGTCTCAGTCTGTGTTAGCTGGTGGAACAAGTTTTCGCACGGCTTGCTGGTAAAGATATTGTTGGGAGACGCCGGCATTCTACTACTGACAGTCTCCTATGTATATGACATTCAAAATCGATGTAACTTCGATTTTTCGCGCAGCTTATCACCGGCAGAGTAAAAACTTTCGGTAATGAAAGGATCCCGAAAAGTAGAACTACAATCAGCGAAACTAGTAAAAAATGATCTAGCCTCTGATCCCTAAATGATTGTCACAGCGTATTATTATTTCACACAAGAACTTGAAAATTAGCCTGGGCCGCCCAAGGGCCGTTTGAAGCTTAAGTCAAGGTTTCAAGTTATGTATGGATTATGGAATAGTATCACGTGGCGAAAGAGAAAACAGCGCTTAAAGGAACTAAGGAAATTCAAGGTAATAAATTGATTAGTTCAAAATCCAAAGAACGTAAATGCTTTTTTTAATCTAAATTTGACTATTAACTTCATAAAATCCAACAATACATTAGAGAAACGAGGACTGGTTGTAAAAAAATGTAAACAACAAACATTTCTGAAGAAACAACTTTTCTGACTATCTTATCTTGTGTGTAGCAGGATAAAATACGTGAGTTTATAAAAATCAGAAGAAAAAATTATTTTGAGATCAGTAACACTTAAACCAGTGAAAAATGAAGGTTCTTCTCAGTGTTTTGTTTGTAGTTTTGGTAATTTTTAGCACTTAAGATCAAAGATGTTCAGTAAAGCTCATTGACATAAACTGTTAACTTTCAGTGTACAAGTACTTTAGGGAGTTGTTCCCTTGCTGATATATTAGCTGAAATTTCTAGCCTTCCTTCGTTCAGAAGTACTGATCCACCACCATCATGTGTCGGTAAAACCGGGCCCATTTGCAAAGATTGTAAATCATATTTGGTGCGAATTTATGACGACAAAAAATGCCATCTTTGTAACTGTCAATTTTACAGAAATGCATGAATGTAGACCCTGCACCGGAAAGAGTTTGCAGTGAAATTAACCCCAATACACCCTACTGCCACAATGGAGCTTGCGTTGCCGAACTACCGGTCGAATGCCAGTCTGAATTCTTCTGCTCAAACGGTGGATATTTTCCAGATCCACTAGACTGTAAAACGTATCATTTGTGCGCTGGAGTTAGGGCAACTGGTACCACCTATGCTAAGTACAATTGTCCCGATGGATTTATATACAATCCTGCAACGACAATGTGTACGCTAACTAAGGAATGTAATGCCGTTGATTGTACACGCGATCCGGATGGCATTGTTCCATACGCTGGTGACAATCGATACTTTGCTTATTGCAGATCGGACGATGTGCCAGCAATGTTAAAGTGTGACGAATTATTTGTATTCAAACCGTCAAGTGGAAACTGCGTAAGTTAATGTTTTGGATTTGCCAAAAGTGCAACTTAACGACTCAAATTTTCAATTAGGTGTTTCAATGCCCGCGAGAGGGCCGCATCGCTGTTCCAAACACGGTGTCTGAATTTTATGATTGCTACTTGAACGGCACCACATACTTATATAGAAAGACGAAGTGCATCCTCGACTTGGTGTTCGATCAAGAGAAGGAGCAGTGCGTATAGGAACAGAACTAATGTCAACTGCTTAAGTATTTTCAACCTTATACCACTTTTTAATCACACAAAATGGAATGCTTCCAAAAGCCGAATTTTTATTTTTTTCAATTATATTAAATGAATTTCTGTTATTTCTCGAGTTTGTGTCATCTGATGGCTTCCCTGTAGCACGTGAAACGTAATAAGGTGTGTCATTCGGTAATAACAGCCGTGGTGTGGGCATTGTAAGATCCAACAAAGTCAATTCACGGTAGGCAATAAAGGTGATTTTATTTTGTGCTGATTGACTGACTGACTATGTTGAATATACAGTTGAATACAAGTGCCAACGTGTCGAGTGGGCGCCAGGGCAGTGACGACCATTGCGAATACTTTTCAAAAACATTGATCACTACGCTTTGAGCTTTTAAACCCTAGAATCTTAATATATAGGTAGGGCCTGTACCTTAATTTAATTTTCCGGGGAATGGGTTCTGCAGTGGATCTGGGCGCATCCCTAACTCTTCATGTGAAATCTGAGTGTGAGTGGGACGACGACTGAATTTTGATAGCGGAAAAAATTTATATGAGCCAGAGCTTTCAAACCCTAGAATTCTAATAGGTAGGGCCTGGACCTGGGCCACGAAACTGTGAAAAGTTTTGGAAAGAGTCCGTTTCTTTTAGTGAAAAGATATTCAAAACTCTTTAGACCTCCACCGCTTGCAATTATTTTGTATTACCAGGATGCTATCTGATTGGATGTACAACAATTTGAGACTCTAGAAAAAGGATCAATATAACACCTAAACTTATGGTTCTTCCTTGATTCTCGTATTCTGGGTCTTGACTCTCGCAATGCAACACATCCTTATTGCATGAACCATTTTATGAAATGTTACATTGTCCTCTTTGTTCTTCTTAATTAGATTTTCGGCGCAACAGCGCAATATTCAAAATTCTAATTGCAATCATTTTGCATTCATTCCGATGCATTTTGCCTCATTCAAACGAAATCAAAACCCAATCCAATCGGCCAGGATAGAATATCAAAAACAAATGAAAAATATATTTTACATGACTCAATGGACACAACAAACGAATGCGAATGTTTCCATAGAAATTTGGATGTCATATGAGCATCCTTAAATGGAAACACTCGAACTACATTTAATATAGCAATACCGCAAGTGAATACATATCACTCTTTATGATATACCATGCTGTCTATATGATCTATTACAAAGGACATGGATGTGTTGGCTTTTACAGAAAAAAACATAAGCTCAATTCCAATCAGTGTTCATCCACTGACTACAGAAACTGATTCAATTCAACTGATGTCAGTTAAGTTTATCCGGACAAATTTATTTTTCAGTCTCAGGTGTAAGCTTCCTCCGAATAAATTTAACTAGCAGCTGATACGTTTATCTGCACTGCCCATGAGACCATCGCTATAAGAATACCTAGAAATGCAATGTCAAACATCAGCTTGCAAAAAATATTCTTGAAGGGGTGTGTGATATACATGTTCAGATACCCAACGACGCCGTTACGTCCTCCTAAATTTGGCGCTAAATTCAAACTTATTATGTTTGTACGAAACGTACGTCGTGTCGAGTTTCATTTCACACAATTTGCAAGACATTACCCGACGTTTGTTCCAATTTTATGTAGTTGTGTGCGTGACACGCTATCGCTGGATTGTTGTTCGACATTGCAATCCTTTTGGCACTGACGGAACTTGAGCTATTGTTTTGATGTTGTCATTCAATATTTTCAATAGAATGTGTGTGAATGCCGGTATGAGTTTTTGGATTTTAATTAAAATAAACTCAATCATCATCATCATCATCATGAGAGTCAGCCATATGACCAGACATATGTGGACTGTACTTTTATTTAACAGTCTTCAATAAGAATATCAATATGAATGTGAATGTTTCAATTAAGCAAACTTCTTTTGACTTTAATGTAAAAAGAAACTTCATGAACAGGAACTTCATGATACTTCCAATTCTGGCTAGCCCATCGGCTTCTTCTTCCGAAGGTCCTCCGGTGGGCTTGACATCATTGTCGCTCGATAGGACGTTTAACACTGAAAATCTTTGGAGAACTAGGCCTGACGAAATCTCAACAACCGACAGCGATTCTATTGATGACTCGCTGTCTGTACAAATCAAAATTTTCATGCCTCTGACCCCAGCTATGATCCGCGCAACCTCACACACGGCTATGACTTCAGACTGGAAAGCAGTAGCGTATGTGCCGAACGATAAAATACGTATTGTCGTTTCACTCCTTTGAGTCCTGTTCCTTCTTTCGTCTTAGATCCTTCTATGTACATGACTACACCTACCTCCATCGGTGGCTCTCCATCCGACCACTCAGACAGGCTTGGTAGACTTGTTTGGAAATTTTTATCAAAACGAAAAGTCGCCTACGTCTTATCTTCAGGCATCTCTACCTGTTCCGTACCTTGGTCAGTTTGTACTTCCAATGAGAATCGCATATCCAGAGACCTACAAAACAAATGTTTTCCGAAGCATATCGCGCGTTTCAAAAACTTCTTCACAAATGAATGAACAATATGCGACCGACTACTCACGGAAATCGTATTGGAAAATGCCACAAGACAGCAGGGCTAAAAAAAAAGAAACGGCACACCTCGCGACTCTCTCTAGTCGAGAGTTGATCATACACGTTTGCTTGTGCACAACTGACAAGTTATCAAACGAAGGAAATATTGTTTTACTTCTGCAATCTAAATTTAAATGCCAGTGACACTTTGTTTCCCTCACTCTACCGATGGAACCAGTCGCTACATCTCTCACGCTCGAAGATATTAAATTCATTCATTCGATAATTTTCATTCAACCAACTAACAAAGCGTAAAATTTTCGTTTCGCCAAGTACACAGAATTAGTAGCGCGTCTTCGTACCCTATCACACTAAGCAAAACTTTCTACTCCCACCAAACTTAGATATGCGGACGAACGAATGGAAGATATTATTTGTCATGGGGTTTAAATGGATACAGAAAGAATTAACCCAAAAGACATAAATAACTAACAAATTATACAACCCAATGCTCAAACTTTGAAGCTTCGTTCGTTTTGTTCTTGATCTATAGTTTTGGTATACGTTAATCGTGTGTATAGTTACACACATCCATATTGTATACGTGATGGGAATTAGTTGTAGAAATGCAACGAAGGTATACTCGCATGTATGTATGGTTAATTATGTTATATTCTGCATGTGTGTGGGTAAGCAAGACATTAGAGGCACTACAGACAATAGTCTTGGCTGAAAGACGTGAAATTTATGCCATTGTTGAGTTATGGTTTATCGCATCACCTACAAAATATGAATGGCTGTGTATAAGACACACACCACATACACTCACTCACACAAATCTATCGATTAAGCTATGTGTACATTCGTAATAAATGGCTTTTGGGGAAAGGATATCGGATTTTGAACTGTAATATTAGATAAAGGGTATTTAGATGTAAGCTTAATGACTCTTGATATTTTATCGACAATTCCATCAACAAAACCATTCCCATGGCATTTCGTGGCCGAAGGGGCATTACATTGAAATATTATTCATCTTGCAGATTGTATTGGACATTTGGACATGTTGCAAGTGATTTTGAGATGATATTTAAATCCGGAAAAGAGCATTCAGGGCATGTTGAACACGTCCTATATTTAGCAATATCGACGTAACAAGATTGATTATAAATTGGTCTTATAGAAATGAATGATGGAATGGTAAGACCGACATAGTCAGCTCAGTAAAGAATACACGCAGTGCCGATAGCCATTACGTTAAAATATGTGTATATTGTAGAGATAACATCGTCACTCCTCCTTAATAGCCCAACGTGTGGTTAGGACTGTGCTTCAATCTCTTACATCATGTGCTCAGTATATGCTCAAGAATCTGTTCCTTCTTTTGTTGTAACTAACTACAACACGTCGATGCGAAATCTTTTACTTCACTAGTTTAAACATGAACTTTGCTATAAATATAAGAACTCGTTCTGTGACCGATTTATTTTCGACGTCGTTGTCGATAACACATGATAACACCCTGCATCTTCAATTCTGACCTTCTTTTCTTTGGAATGATTCGAATACATTATTTGTATCGCATGGGTCTTAGAAGTAGCGATCAATCAAAACCCCATAAAGAGGGAAATGTGACGCAAGCTTTTGTTCGACTGATGACATATTTTTGTCTGAATGCAGAATATTTAACAATGGAAAATTTTCCTTGAAAAACTTTGCTTCACAAATGGCCATCAATATAAGAATGTTCAGATACAACGACGCCTTCGTCCTAAAGTAGGCGCTGAATTCAAACTTATTCTGTTTGTATGAAACATCTTTCGTGTCAAGTTTCATATCACACAATTTGGAAAACGTCACACGACAATCGTTCCAATTTAATGTAGTTTTGTGTGTGATATGTTAGTTGCGGATTTTTGTTTGATATTGCATCCCACTGCAAAAGGCAGATGATTCGGATAGTTCCTTTAAGAAATTATTTCTTTCAAGTCATTTTGCTCAAGTTTTCAATTTTCTTTGATTTGATTTCATCAACTTGGTCTAGTCAACATTTTTAGGATCAATTATCTCATCTACGCAGAGTACGACAAAGAACTTTCTTAATTTTTATAGTAATGCGGATTTTCGTCATGAGTGCTATGCTCGAGAAGTAGATTCCTCTTTTTGATTAACGTGAATAACCAGTGATCAACAAGTGTTTTAAAACGGCAAACAGCGTAAGTCAGCTACTTATCGTCATTTTTTAGTGAATGATAGTCAGTCATGCTGGTTAATCACGGTTAATCAACGTTTTAATGTTTGGTTAATCAGAATTAGCGACCCCTCGGCTATGCTAACGCGCACCCTTGATATTGATCTATTTTCCACATGAATTGTAGTTTACATTGAATGCTACGAAAGAAAGCCATTACGCGAGGTAAGAATTTTGTGATAAATAGTTATTTGGATCACGGGGGACGAAAAGAAAAAAATTCAACGGTGTGCGAGAGTTGAGATGTGACGTTTCAAATAAGAGTGTTCATGCTAGTAGCCAGTGCTACGATATCTGACAGTCCTTTTTTGATAGTAGGTTTGAATCAATTGCAGTCCTTCTGAAGAGTATCCAATCACCAGATCTTCCACCTTGAATGAAACTTCGAAGAAAGAAACTTCGCACCGCAAAAGAATATCCAAAATATAATTCAGTGGGTATATGTTCAACACTCACGATAAACTACAGTGTAATACTGTTCACGTACGATGCAAAAATGTACAGAGCAAGCATATAATAATCCCATCGCTACCTTTTTCCATAACACCGTTTGTGTAATCGTTTTAGTTGTCGACAGTCAACACACCATCTTATAATATTATTCTCGTATGTTCCTTATAAAAACAAAAGGGATTGTT
>JANTFA010163303.1:0-14298 GCA_026413405.1 Phytosciara flavipes
AACCTCGACCAGACCTCGAAAATAGCACTATTTCGACCATAACTTTGGATCGGCTCGACCGATTTTGCTCATCTTCGCAATTAGCCGTCCCATCGAGATTGCTTTCGTTTTACTCAAATTATCGTGATGACAGACAGACTGACATTTTTTTAAATGCTGATTCGGCATCTAGGGGTGACCCTAGAAAGTTTGCCCCTACTCAGGGGTTCGAAATCGACGTTTTACAAATGTAAGAGTAAAGGCATGAGACGCTCGTACTTCGTACGGGTCTAATAAATTCATCTCAGGGTGAGTTCTAGAGTTTCCAGAGTGAGCTCAGCTAACCTTCGCTCCCATGTAGCTACAGCCTTGCCGGAAAACCCTTCGGGAAAAACTATTTCAATCAATCAAAGGAAACGGAACATGGGTCGATCGTTTATTACTACCAGTCCATGCCTTACTTTCCTACGAATTGTTTTTCAACGACGTATGAGATGAGATTGAGACTGGAGGTTTTGTAATGATTTCCGATGTACCGCAGAGCGAAAATTACGCATCAAATAAAGTACGCACACATTGGTTTCATCTTATACCTCAGATATATTTTATTTATTATATTTTTGTTTTTATATTTATTTATTTATTTATTCATTTTTATATATATATTTTGTATGTATATATATTGACTTTCACATTAATAATACGTTCCTACTTGAACAATAACAGCTTTTTATTTTATGTTTTTTTTTATTATTTTTTCTTTTTGTTTTCACCTCATTTTAAATGTCATTATTTTGTTTCATAAATGTTCTGTTTTCTGTGTATTTGTTTTGAAGTATTCTTTTTTTTTGTCTTATTTCCAAATACATTTTCTCGCTAAATAAAATATTTTTTCCCCCATTTTCTTTTGTTTTATTTATTGATTTTTCATCGGTTTTTTAACTTATCGAATTTTTAACTTAATGTTTATTGCATCAAAACGAAAATTCAAAATCGTTTACACAATCAAAAAGTAAAAGTAAAAAACTATTGGCCAACTGAACAGCAAAAAGGGCAACAAAACTTTAAAATTAAAATCACAAATCTTTCATTGAATCGAGAAAACAACCGTTACAGAAACAGTTCTGTACAACGTAGTGGTGTAAAAGCTTTAAGCAATGGAAGTATCTTTACTATTTTATCAATTTAGGTCCATTAATTGTTTTGAAGTTAAAATTTACTCGAAAATGGTGTTTCAGCTTAAGCATAATTCATTTAACAATTCTTTCATTTAAATAACTTTTTATTTCTCTATTTTTTACACCAAAAATTGACTTTGATGACACTTTTTTGTTAAATTTTTTGTTTGTTTGTTTTAAATTTAAATTTTACTTTGCATTTCTACTTTGTCAGTCAAGACAAAAAATAATAAATTGAATTTCCATATTTTCATTGTTTACGTTTTTACTATGGTTCGTTTAATGAATTAATCGAATTGTTCTTTCCTCTTTTTTTTATGTCGACAATAAAATATGAGCTTGTGATTAACTATTTATTTTTTCTTTTGTGGTACTCTGATTAGACATATCAATCTTGTTTCACGTTAAGTATTTAGGGTATAATCATTTCTTAGTAAATGTATAAAGTTTTTTTTGTTTGGTTTTTTTTTGTTAAGTTTTTGTTTTGAGAAACATGTATACAACAGATACACACATTGATTTTTAAAGAAATCGAAGGTATTTGCAATGGATGAAATGGATTGATGGATAAAGTGGAACGAAAAATATATGAGATTCGAATTGAGTTGGTGTCATCGCTAGGGGACTGTGGGCACAAATGACGTCACGCCTTTCAGTGCTGTCATCCTATTCAAATCTTTGATAACTCGACAAGTTTGCCCTTTCTCGAGTCAACATTGTGTCCTATCCTTCAAATACATCCCCCAAATGGGCGGTACGACACACTATTAACTCAAGAAAATCCATACTTTTCGAGTTATTACGGATTTTAATCTGATGACAACACTGAAAAAGCGTGACTCATGAGTATTATGACGTAACTGGATATTGTTACACAAAAAAAGTCAAAACGAATATCATGCCTTGTTGAATTTCATACAGCGAGCACGTAGCATGTATTAGCCATGAGTGGGTCTTGATATATGACAGATTCCATAAGCTGTCGACGCTACCTCGGCGTGTACAACGCGGCCATACGTCAATATGGCATAAAGTAATGAATGAATGGACAGTCCAATCGTTTTACAACAATACATTGAAGACTAGAAGTCGTCACAGCTATCCATTTTAATCCGTGCGTTTAGTACGGCATCGGCTCGTGTCAAAGTATATTGAATTACATTAAAGTATTTGATCTATCTTTAATCAAGCAGACCATACTGCTGGCTCATTTGCTTTTGAATAACGTCTCATGAATTTCAGTATTTTTTTAACCTACGGCGAACTACATTCAAAAAAAGGTGCTTCCTCATTTTTCTTAAATGTCACACACTTTAACCTTCATTGGTGCAGCCAAATCAATTTTTTAACGAACACAGCCGATATTTTAAAATGACCAAGACATCGAGATGTATATGTAGCCTCGGTTCAAATTGTCAATTTATGTAAAATGAAAAATCAATGAAAAAGCACTTTTTTTGAATGCAGCTGGCTGTAAACCTACATTGCAGTAAGCGCGTCGATTTTGGAGCATGTGCATTTTGTTGACATGGCGACACAATACATTGTTCAGATATTTTGACAGTTGAGTAAAAAAAAAACTGTGTTTTGGTTGTGGCGAGTACATATAGATGAGGGTGGATGAATGTATTGAACAAATACCTTGAATTTACTTCTATGAAAGACACATATACGAGTAGAAAGGAGTGGAATTTTTGTTGGGTTTTTTTGTTTAAGTTTTACACATCATAGTAATTTATGTGAATGATGCGTTTTTATAATCTTTGATTTTTACTTTTCATTATTTTGTTTTTATTTAGTTGGAGGCCATTAATTTATATTTATTTCAAGGGTTTCAATTTCTCTCAATTTATTTGTGTGTTTAAAAAAAATTAGTTCTATAGAAAATGGTTTGATATATTTGGGACTGAGGTGGGGAGTGGAATGAAAAACAGCGATACTTTGGAGTCCACTGATAGGGAGAAGGTGGTGGTGAAAATAAATGCACATCTCCAACTTAATTAACTTTACATTTTGTATATTTACAGAAGAAAATTAAAGACTAGAAAAAAATTAACAAAATTAACAAAACGAAATTTCGGTTTCGCTGTCTCCTCCTCCTCCTCCTATTCTTTTTCTTCTTTTTTATACAATAAATGATTCAGAGATTTTAAACTTTTTACAATTTTAATTTTTCTTTTTTATTTATAGATTTTGTTGTTGTTGTTTTCCCTTTTATTAATTCTTCTTCTTTTTCTTCATTTATTTTCAATTAAAATTTCTTCAAACTCCTTCAATGGTTTAATATATTAAATTTTTCATAATTTTTTTTTTATTCAATTGGAATTATGTATTTCATTTGATAAAATCTTCTTCTGTATTTTTCTGATAAGTCTACCACAAACTATTTCAAATCATCACAATCGCCAAGTAGATCATCGACATCCTTTTCCCAGTCTGGATTGGCGTCCTGTTGTTTATCGGTTACCACCTCATAGTCGTGCAGTTCGGCTTCCAAATCTTTTTCCCATTGCTCTTCTGTATTGTGTGTTTGTTTTTTTTAAATATTTTTTAATAATTTTTTTTTTCTTTTTAATGTCTATTGATTGTTGATGAATTTTTTTGCTTTTTCTATTTAATTTTTTTGTTTTCATTTTTCTAGGGGTTGTTCTTGATCAATAGATGGTCAGGTAAGTATTTCTTGTCAGTCATCATTCATAAATCGTGTCCTCTTCGAATGGGGGGAAGGGGGTGTATGAGAAAAGAAGAACACACGGATTTTATAGTACAAAAAGAACGAACGGTAGGGGAGTCTAAAAATGTGAAACAAGGGAGGACGGGATTTATGAACAATCCTGTGTTTTGAACAGGGAGTTTTTCGTTCTGGATTGGAATGGGAAAAGAAATCATGAATGATCGCTCGGTTTGGGTACAATTAGGACCAAATTCATAGTCAAAAGAATTTTGGTCATTGTTAAATGGGTTGATTTCGGGGGTTTTTTTTTTCTTTAGTATTTATTGAATGGATCAACCAACAACCTAAACGAATTGATGTATTTTCTTTGTGGGTTATTTTATTTAGAAGAATTAAACGAATAACGATAGCATAGAGACACTGACAATAACAACATAGACAATATACATATAAAACGTATCTGGCATTGGAAAATATTCTCTTTTCAAAAATTGTTAATAAAATTTATTGCTATTAAATATAAGTTTTCGGGCTATAAAATAAACATTTTTTTTTGGTTTCTTCTTTCTCAATTTTTCCTTCTTTCAATTGATGTGTTAAGGGTCTTATAGGGTTCAGCTTCAGACAAAAACCAAACACGATGGCGTCATCTCGTTTCGAATGAACGAAACGCATATTGTGTCCTCTATATCCATAGAATATCGACATCGAAGATAAACCACAGCAGAAATATTGAAAAAACAAAATGGCCGCTGTGATAGGAATTTTTTTGTTTTTTTAATGGAATAGAGTGACAAGAAATATTGAAATTCCAATAAAGTGGAGCCAAGGTAAAATGTGTTTAACAACGTTTGATTTACTTAGTTTGGATATGTGTTAATTGAACGCGTAGAATTGAGTACCTAAAGTTGACATTTGTTAACCATTTATGACTCATGCCCTAAGCTGAACCCTATAGCAACCTTAAAGCGTTTCGTCTTCCTCTTATTCTTCTTCTCTCCATCTCTTTCATAGTTTTTTTTTTCATCTGTATTGTCTTTTCAAAGAACTTTTGTCTTCTTCTTTTGTTTTATGAGTTTAAATCCATATTTTATGATAGAGCGCGCGATCGGCAATCGGTTCTCTGACGTTTTTGTCATTTATTTAAATTATTTTCATAAACAGAACGGTACGAACAGTGTTTGGCATTCAACGATAAATATTGTTAAAGATTACAAATGCCATTTTAAGAAACAATTTACCAAAAACCAACAAATATCGGGAATATGTAGCTCGATTCTTGTTCGACGCTTGTACGGATTTGGCTGACTATTTTGTCGGATTTCAGGAAATGTGTCGTTTTGTATGAGATCACGGGCCTTTTCTACGTCATCACTTGCTCGACTGACCAGTGAGCAGAGGATAGTCCTTCGGTCATATCTACACGTATTCCGAGTGAGCCCCTCTCAACGATCCTTAGATTTAATTTCGCGTCTTCGTAGTGTTTTTTATTGAAAATTTAAATTTCATAAAGATCTTCGCCAAAAATCAGTACGCATGTATGGAGTAGGATAAATGCTGCGACATTTTGAATAAATTGGTTCACATTTTGTTTGTGTACAGATTTCAGCGAATAGACGAGGTCTCAGTTTTACAATAAGTCAGCAAAAGATATATCGACCGCAACGAATTTTCAAAATGTTTTTTTAAGCGAACGATAGGTTTTTCTCTTTCAAGCTCATTTGAGTTGTCAAATCGCCATCTTATTGTTCTCTGATTTCTTAGTCTAACTAAACAGAAGCAGACTTAGTTCAAATTTTCCCTTTGTTATACTGTCAAATTTGACAGAAGAACAACGGAAAAGAACTGTTTCGAGTTGTTATGTGTAGCGGCAGCTACCATGAAGATAGCTCAGCTAGTATGAAGATAGCTATTCTTCGTTTCGATTCTTTTGTTTTTGTTTTGTTGGAATGTCAATCAAATCATGCTCTGAGGCTATGTCGTTGCCATCTAGGTATTATTTCGCTGGTCCTCTTCCTCATCGATATTCGCTCGACATTTGTTGGCTCGTTGACTTTGAATATTTTTCGTTAAGTTTTTTTTTTGCTTTCTTTTTCTTGTTTTTAAGTATTATAATTCAGTAACCGTAACTCTTTTGGATAAAATATTTCTTTTTAATACTTTTTTTTCTTTCTTGTTATTGGTAAATAGCGATACATGAGAGTTAAAGTTATAAATGTAGAATTTAATAATTTATAAATGGAATTTTGTTAAACACCAGCACATCGATATTTATAAAGATGATTGAACAGACACTTAATATATGCAAAACCAAAAAAAGAAAATTTTTTTTTTTAGATTTTTAGAATATTTCAATTCGATTTTCTATTCTAGGAAGTTATAACAAAATCTGAGAATTAGACTGGAGTTTCTCTTCAGTTTCATTTTATTTTGTCTTTCAAAATTTTTTAAAATTTTAAATGGACTCTACCTAAGTTGACTCTCAGACTAAATTTGCAAAAGGGTTTTCTCTTCTCATTAAATTAATTTAGAAATCTTAAATTTTGAGCGCATCAATATGTCAGTGACAAAGTTTATTTTTCTCTTGTAGTGTTCAAAACCACTCGAGAAAAAGTTTCCTTTAAAAAAAAATACCAGACCGAGTGATTGACAAATCATGTGCTTTTTTCGGGCAGACTAATAATAAAATTATCAAACTTAATAAAAGATGTAATTGCGGAAAAGATTGGCGAACAAAGAACATAATTTACAAGAAAATCACTCCACATTTGTATACGTAGTCACTAGTGATTGTACAGAAATATAAATGGTCGGATCAATCATTTACACAATTTTTAAGTCACTTCTGCAGAATACTTTTGATTTGAATGTTTGATAATGAATAACAACGACGACCGAAACATGGAAATAATTTTTTCTTTTGATTTCACTTCGAATTGTTTTTATCAGTCCAGCACACAAGGTTTGAACTTGACTGATTTTTGACGGTTGATAAGGAAATTGTTGTTTTAAAAATAAAATCCGAAACCATTCTTTTCTTTATCAATTCAACGTGCGTAATAATTTTGGTTGAATTTAATGTAACCGGAAAAACCCTTTGTTGCAATCGAAACTAATTTATTTTTTGTATTTCCATAAACGGGTTTTATAAAAAACTCAAAAATTTAACGAAACATTTTCTTTTTCAAAATCTTTTTTTGTGTTTTGCTTTTTTGCTTTCTTCTTTCGAACATTTAAGTAGATGATAGAGATTTTCTTTTTTGTATTTTTATGTTTTTTTTTTAATTTAAATTTAATTTTCTTGTTGTTGTGAAGGAGAGACTTTGGTTAAATTTTCCTTGCTTCTTCTTCTTCTACTATGTTATTATATGGTATAATGCTTAGGCTGTTTCGTAGGAAAGAATGAGGAAAATAAAGAGATTTTAGTTATTTATAGATAATGCAATAAATGAAGGGGTACATTACGTCGTCGTTTGGACATGCTCTTTCACCTAATCAGAATGAAAATGTTCAAACAACTACGTAAGGTATTTTACTCGCAAAGAACCCCTCGCGGACATGACAATTTCCACAATGAATGTCAACTGCATCACTTTGTGGTTCACACATGCATGTCCTGTCCCGTGACTAACGAAACACCTAACTAAAAAACTAATCGAAATCTATGAGGTGGCCGTTCGTAAATGTCATCATGCTCTTTTATAGACTTTTCGACACCCTTAGTCAAGCAAAAGTTTGCAGGGCTGTCATATTTTCTCGGACCCTCTTTTCCCCTAACAGCGTAACGTCATTTATGAACGGCCCCTAGAACGGTGTGTTCACAAATTACGATCTTATGGCTGTCATGACATGGAAATCACTAAAACTCGACAAGTATGGTGTCATTTTAGCAGATTGAAAACTGTAATAACTCGTCAAGTATGCACTTTTTGAGTCAATAGGGTCATACACCTCAAAATACAACCCTTAAATGGTGTGGGTGCCACAAAATTGACTCAAAAAACAGCATACTTAAAGTTATTAGAGATTTCAATCTGCTGGCAGCAATGAAAAAGTGTGGCGTAATATGTGAATGACCCCTATGCACTTTGTGAGTAAATAGTGTGTTTTACCCTTCATCAAATACACTCCCGTTAAATGCATACGACACACTATTGTCGAGATATTAGGGGTCAGCCGGCCATCCATAAATGACGTCACGCTTTTTCAGTGCTGCTATCAGATTAAAATCATCAGTATGAACTTTCGAAGTGTCGAATGCATGGGTGATACCCCAATTTATTATTCGGAGGATCATTCATTTCACTCTTCGGAAACGCGTGCTTATCGAACTATTGATTTGAATATGAAAAAGCAGCACTGAAAAAGCGTGACGTCATTAATGGTTGGCCCCTTTGTGATTTCAATCTAATGACAGGAATGCCATCGCAAAATTTTATTCAATTTCCTTAGAGCAATCAATAGATGAGAAGCTAATGTTTTACCAACATTGCTCCAACCAACGTTCTGTAGATTGTGAGTAATGTCAAAATGTTCGTTAGTCACGGGACAGTTCATTGATTTTGCCACTCATAATTCAGCTGAAGTGCAGTTGCGCAAATAGAAATGTTATCGAAATCATTTCCGTTGCAAGTAGGTTAGAGTCTTTTTTGTGGTGAAATGTAAAAAGAATTATGTACGAAAGATGTTGGATTTATGTACAGTGCACCTCAGCACTCGTCCGTCAAAATAATTATGGCTATTGTTATGGTAAGGTTTCCAAAACGTGTTCGTAACTTTACATAAAAGCTGTAAATATCAGAAAGAAGCGAACGGATAACTTTTTAGACTCGTCTGAAATAGGGAATATAAGATCTACAATGCCGTTTGTAGCATTCCTAAGTTGAGTATGTAAAATAAACGTCCATCGGCAGTCGTGAAACTTGCTATTTTTGTGTGAATCTTAATCAAATCGAAGCGGCAGACGTATTGCGATTGTAATTGGTAAATCTGTTACTTCGTTTGTTTGAAGAATTCCGTCTTGAACGATTCGAAGTCTTCTACTTCGTTTGTTACAACCTACATTTTTGTATATGAAAGAATGCTTCAACGAGTCAACCGCGCTTATTGCGGTCATCATTGTCGATAACAGATGACTATCGCGTTCTTTTCAACTGCAAAATGTGGTACGTTCATTTGGTAGACAAACACCTTTTATAGTCACAAGCTATACAAACAAACAGTGTCTTTGCCACACTGACATCATCTACCCAGATGTACCCAGATAGCTTAATGCGAGCAGTCTTCAAAATAATCCAACATATTCCCAAGAGTAATTTGTCCTCGGTTGGATGAGTTTTATTGTTTACAATATTCGAGGAGTGGGTTTGAAATTATTTGCTATTGCAAGTTGAAAGGTGAAAATGGTCGGCGTTTTTCGTTCTTTAAGGTTTTGCAGACTCCAAAATAAATCGATATTCAGACGCAAACTGAACGATAGATGCGAAAATATAGAAATGCTTTGAAGACGTCGTGGTGGGCTTCGTGTAGCCTCTGTTCTTGTGTGCGCGTTTTAAACACACAAAAGAAAACTTTTCCAAAAACTTTAATAACTTAAGTTGGGAAGCTCGACATGGTGTTCCAAGAAAGAGAAACTTATTGCGGAAAATGTTGACTAACTTTTGTTTTAAAAGTTGAGGAAAGCAGAACTTAAAGAAATGTTTGATGTGAATTTTTACCAAACAGCAAACGACCCAACTATTTTTAATAACAAAAACGACGAAACGGTAATTCAATTTGTTCTTATCTTTACCAAGTAAAGATGAGTATTACACGGAATAAAATAATGTTCAGTAACGACATTAAAAGTCTTATGGAATGAATGAGGGACAGTCTATGCGACACGGTAATTTAATTCAAAGTTGGCAAAGAATGAGGTCATAATATTGCCAAACGATCCATAATCGCCTACAGGGACATGTATCTGCACTTACTATGCACTCACAATCCAAAATGCCGTTCCAATGAAATAAAACTAAACCGTAAGCCCTCTCTCAGAATTTGAACGGTGAATGAACGATTCGTTAGATTAGTTAAATATTTGATATATGAGTTGCGCAAATGATTTAAAGTAGCAAAAGATAAGTCGACAGAAAGATAAATCAAAAAGACTGATAAATGACTAATAAATTAAGTTAGGTCGCTTGCAGGCGTTTGCGCAATTCATATACCGAACATACATAAAATCAGTTGAATGTCAACGCAATATTTGTTTAGTGATTAAACGCTTCGTTCGCTTTTCAGTTCCATTTTTTCGAATCTGAGGCGCCTGTCATGAGTGACTTGATAGGTGGAGAAACTTTTCATGTGTCAGTTCGAAATTTAAAAGACCCGCACGCTGTTAAAATACCACTGTACATAAATCCAAATTATTCTTTCGTATTTTAAAATAGAAACTTAATAGTCGACTAGTCTGCTGTGCAAAAATGTGTTCACTTTCTGGACTAAAAATGCAACTCAATTTATCGGTGGAGAAAATTGTAAGCTGAAACTTTGCCTAGTGCCACACAATATGAGTGATGTACACATCATATTCAATTTTTCATAAGATTTGACAGATAAGGGGGGTCATTCAAATAGTGCGAGCGCATTTCTCTTGTAATTTTCAATCCCCTTTCCCATCTCTGCACTCTTTTCGAGATCTAGAACGAAGAACCCTTTCCCCAAAAGTTGAGAATTTTTCTGCTTCAAAAATATTCACATTTCTGCTATGAAATGGTCGAAAATGTCAATAGCTACCCACCCGTGCAGCATATCTCAAAGTCTTGAGGTTGAAACAGTCTCCGAAGGGGAAAACTACTCTTAAAAACGGTATGAGCCGACTTTGAGTTTTCGTGACTTATGGAGTTGTTGCCGAAGTCGAATGAATTCCAATGACTTACAATGACGTTACCAACTTAACATGACTGTTTGGAGCAATGCCCCCACCATCTCTACTGCGCACTCTTTCATGGTCTTCTACAACCCCTCCTTCCCTTTCAGGTGCGCACACACTATTTGAATGACTCTTATAATGACGAAATGTATGAAATATTGGCAAAATTGTGTGTATGATTGCGGCACGGGTATAAATATCAATGACACTACGAACTTACAATGTCGATTAACCTCAAAACATTAAATCATTTGGGGGCCAATTTAACGTTTTTAACGTTTTCATGCTAGGAGCCAGTGATATGTCTAAACAATCGAAACCAAATGGCAGCTTAGGACTGAGCATTTTAGAAATAATTGCCGCAAATTCAAAACACATTTCAACCAACTTTTCTGCCTCCTTTTTCTCATATCAAATTATTTTTCGTTTTTTGCATTTTTAGCCCGAATTCTCATCGGAGCGCACAACACATTTTCGTATACAAAAAACGAACGGCACAAAGGAAAAGTACTAGTTGTACCAACAAACTAAAAATATAAATTTTCCATTTACTAAAGTTTCTCGCTCAATTCCCGCTTGGTATATTCTCGCATCGCTGTGTTCCCATTATTCTATTCAACGTCGTTCATATTATCCCAATTAATGTTTTGCACAACACAGAAATGGTTATTAAATTACTGAAATAAAAGCACTCGAATGTACAATCACTCCACTGGAACGAAAGTCTCTGCATTACAGTGCAGTAAGGCAATTTTTCTGTTTAAAACCACCAATTATAAATATAGCCAACCCCACACCAGTCAGCCACGTCTCAGGTCTCTGATGTTATAACAGAATTTGTTCGGTTAAACGCGATAAGGTGCTAAATGGAATTGATTCTAAACCATTTCTATGTCGTCGAATCCATTTTATAAAATGTTACCCCCCACATATTGCCAGTGTTTGACGCTAAAATTTCTATTAAATTTCGAACGAGTGAGAGGAGGATGTCGAGAAACTTTATTAAATTCAATTATAAGGAAATGACAAACAGTGAATGGGTTCTCTATGCTATCTAAAAGAACAACAAAAACGAAATGATCGCGCGAATGTATATATTCATACGTTCTCTATAGAACTGTTGTTAGGATACGAAATTTTCATCACATTTTATGAATGGTTATGTTGGATCGGAAGGGATTTTGGTTTTGGGATTTAATTCGAAATCATTTAAAATTATAAACGAAAAACATTGGAAAACTTTGAACAAATAGATTGCGGGGGGACTGATATTTATGTTAATTCCAAATCTAATGTATTCCTGGTTGTACCATCGTTTTGCTTTTGTCAGTTTCCGTTTGGTAGTGGTAGTCACTTTGCGGAATCGGGTCACGCGTGCTTCTGATGACGATTTTCCATATGCAAGAAGAGCTATGAATCCTCGATAGTTCAAAGCAGTTCAATAAGAAAGATTTGTTTACTCAAGTAGCAGCACTTCAAGAAACATTCCATTAGGCCTGCGTTCAAAAATAAATGAACACGGGCTAGAGAAGAACAAGTTGCTTCTATGTGGGAAAAGAGTGCAGAGCTCAGTGACGTTTATTTCGCTAGACGTTTATTCTCTCAATCTTGACAATCATAATCATGGCCAAGGGCTCGTGAAACAATGACGTCCATATAAGAGGGTGGAAGTAGGGAGGGAGGCATGGCAAGCCGTTGTTGATCAAAAATCCTGGAAATCAGGGAGACACCATAATTTCACGAGCCCCAAGTGCATGAATTCCATTACAGCCGACCTATGTGGCTCATTAGCAACTCAATAGCGTAATGGTTAACACGTCTGCTTTTCACTAAACAATTGAATTTGCCAGTGCGAGAGTTCGATTCCAAACTGTGGCAGAAAAAAACCGATTGTCAGACGTGTATACAAAACACAGCTGATTGGTTTGAGTCTGTGGTAGTTGGTGGAAAAAGCTCGCACACAGCTTGCCGACAGAATGTTCGGTTTTATACAGCCACCTGTGTGTTAAATCCAATGAAGTAAAAGATTTGGTATAAAACAGGCACCTAAAACCCAGGCAGCAGTAGATTGAACGATTGTGCCGAATAAATGTGGATTACAATTGGTAGTGAAATTTACCAAGAGTGGACAATAACAAGCGACTGAGCAACTCATTTTGTCGTTCATGAACACTATTAAAGGAATTCTTTCTTTCAAATTGCTCCATCCAATCTATAGTTTCCTTTTCCTCAGTTTATTCATTGAAATAAGGAACTCGAAATGAATAAGCAATTTTTCAGCAGAAAATTTATTCATTTTCACATTTCTATTGAATTATGTACCAACTCGGAAAAGAAAAGAGAATGAAAATCGTAAGCGTGAGTTCGTGTCTCATAAAACATTGAACAAATCTGTTTGTGCGAAAATGGCATTCATTTATATTGCGAGATTGTTTGTGCGATTCAAATATTTACAAAACACACAATCAAGGGCAGACTGCACGGTGCATTAATCAGGATCTGAGTAGAATCGGTTCTAAGTTTTTAGTATTTATCGAGGGGTGACGAACTTCTTGGGCTGAATATACAAAACGGAATAAAAAAAAGTCCGAGTGGGCCCAAATCGGTTTGAACTAAATAAATAAAGAAAATTTGAGGTGGGCATACAGAGAGCGTCCAACGCCATTTAGTTGAGAGAAGTGCGTCACCCCTCGGTATTTATTTCTCACTAGACATAACGCATTCTCAAATTACGCACGTGCTCTTCCGGGTGAGAAAAAAGCGTACGCTTCATACATTTTTGGAATTTTCTCCATACATTCTGGCGTGGAAAGGGAGGTCTGAAATGCGTCATTTTGAGCGTGCGCAATTTATGAATGGCCCCTTACAAGTATAGCGTGTGATGTCGGGACATCACAATTAGAACTGAATTGAAGTTGATCGAAGACTTGCATTCAGGACTCTGGTTGTTACGCTAACCCTATACCTATGTGGCACGGCCCACGGCATCGTCAAGTACTGAATGACCACATGATGTGATGGTGAGTACTTTACCTTGAGAGTAGCCTGGCTGCGAAAGACGGTATCGATCTATATTTCGTGACTCATTAAAGATGCCAGCGCATTAGGGATCCATCAGTGCAGTCACAACTTTTGAAGAAGTTTGAATTTAAGAGACGACAACTTTCAAAAAACTTAGCTCTTGAGGAGTTGATTCACAACAAGCAGTCAAAATATCTCGAAAGGTAAATCGATGCGGAGATTTCCAGTGGTGCAACAATTTTTCAAATTTACAGATTCCAATGAATGGTTAGGATTTTATAATTCGCAAGCGAATTGTGATGATCAAGAACACCGGGTCTGCTTATTTTGTAATATTTTTTGAAAACGACAAAAACTGGATGAAGGTGTACTACACGTCGTCATAATGTCGCTAGGACGGAGATAGTCAGGTCCTGACGATTCTTTACGATCGTTCGTCGTTCAATAAATCAATATCAAAATTTATCTTACCATCTTTACCAGCCTGTTGTGCTAGCGTATCGATGCCTAATTTCTTCATACCAGCCTTAACC